>JALXJV020000009.1:25353644-25571144 GCA_024633595.2 Lepomis macrochirus | reverse complement strand
GGAAAATGGGAGCGGTGAAGTGAAAAACGGCCGAAAAGAGGACTGTCTGGATGCAAGGCACCAAAGTAAGTTTAGTCGGGACACAGGCGAAGGAGAACACTAACCAAAGTTGTATTCTTCAACTCCCTTTCTGTTTGTTAGAAAGTGTGTGTTAAATCTCCCAGAAGGCTAGTTTCGGACACAGAAACGCAGCGGCTCTGTGGTCAGATCAGATTTCACGTTTGTCCAGAAGAAACCGCCCCTGGTGTCCCGACTGAACTGACCAGCCCCATGTGTGTCGTTACCGCCGATTATTCAGACACGGGAATAAACTTTATGGAGTGCGCAAACTCTCGTGAATGATGGGTGCAGAGGTGACTTGCGGAGCTGTGAGCTGAAAGGGGCGGGGTTGACATTCAAGGTAATTATTAACGGGCTTTCACACGTGATAATTGTTTTGGATTGCAGGAGCGTCCTTAGCCCTCAGTGCTTTGCCACGTACAGCTGCAAGAAATTTGATCTGTAGAGGTGCCCAACGAGCGTGTACCCGCCTACTGTGCTAACTTCCCCGGACATGGCAGTGTGTGGTGGTTACGCAGAGACAGCGGCAACACATTTGTCTGACTTTTAGTATAAAGGAGGGAAAAATCTGCTGGAAACACACTGCAAAACTGGCAGATAGTCTAAAGAGAAGAGCTCAATAAGGGTTTGTCAGTATAGGTGCTGATTGTATAGTAGAAACACTATTTTACTGAATTAACAGTAGGCCTACAAAACATTGCTGAGGTAAAAGTACACAAATATCAACAAAATGTACATACGTTTCAAATTTAATCATCATCTATCTATCCTGTAGCTAGTGGAAGGGAAGCTACTGTGAACCCATTTACTGTTGGATAGTTTATCTAACTGTACATCATATACATGGATAATAGTTTCTTATGAAAAATCTCAACCCACAGAAAATTAAAGTTAGCAACAAACAACTGAATAATTGATTAGTTCGTCTATTAAATTAATTGGCAAGTATTTGTATAATGATTAATTGGTTGACTTTTCTTTTTAAAGAAAAATGATTCATTCCAGCTTCTTAAATGAAAATGTGTTCTGGTTATTTTACTCCTCAGTGACAGTAAACTGAGTATCTGTGGGGTTGTGGAAGAAAGACATTTGAGGATGAAATCTTGGGCTATGGGAAACACAGGTCAACATTTTTCACCATTTTCTGACATTCTATAGGCCAAATATAATCAAGAAAATAATCAACAGGTTAATTGACAATGTAAATAATCAATTGCAACCCTAAGTGAAGTCAAAGTATTGTTTTAAAATGGACATACACCAATAGTAGTACCTGTAATCAGTCCACCACTGCTGGATTTATAATAGAAACTTATAGACTGAAAGGTTTTGACCCTTTTCTTCTCCTCTGGTAAGTTCAGCTAATATTAATATAAACTTCAGCACTTTGATGTGCAAAATGAGAGGAGGATCCTCACTGTTTTGGCATAATTGGTGATGATGATGATAGTACTTTATTGTCAGATGTCCATATGCAACATCACAGAAAAGACAAGAACCAAGACAAGAGACAGAGACACACACAATTAACATAACATTACAATCTAACGGTTATATAGACTGGCCTATCAAACATGAAGTTCATACAATGTTTTGCCAGAGATCAGCCTACAGTGAACTTTAACCTATTACATCAGACTGTCTCATTGACAGAAATGGTAATTATATTCAGGCCATGCAGTTAGCTACACCTCCAGTCACTCTTTCATCACGTTTTATCTGATATACTGTCTCTTCTAGCTTTACTACTACTGTGCTTTGATCAGTCACCTTGCAAATTGATTTACTCACCAAAAATGTAGGCATCCCATTGCTGCCTAATTGTTTTAAAACACTTAAGTACCGTCAATTTAATTTAAAGTCACTGCCTCCCCCTCCTCAGTGTCATCCATTAATTTGGCTTAAAAGGATTAGCGTGGCATCCATCTTCTAATTACACAGTTTTCAGCCTTTTATCTTGAAGATTAAATTGGGAATGAGCGGCCTCAATGACAGGAAGAATACATCAGATCAGTGGAGCATACTGAACAAACTGAGGTCTTGAACACAGAAGCAAATAAATGTGTTAAATGGGAGAACAAAATTGATATAATTTTACGTACATTCACTCAGTTTTCTGCTTTAAATGTGCGGTGTACTTTTTTGCATGTATTCTGATTTAAAAAAGGCAGCTGGCGAAAAATATTTGACTTTAGATAAGTATATTGCTTGTGGGCTTTTGACACATTAAGTCATTGTGTTTACACTGATAACACACTACAGTAATTGGATTATCACAGTAGCCTAGTTTGGGGAAGGTCTGCATGTAGTTTCAAGGTGATAAATTTAAGTTGAGTAAAATTCATGCCGTGAAAAATAATCACTGCTGTATACATTAGTTGTAGGTTAAATAAATAAACAAACTGATGGCCTGGAGGCTGAAGGACAGCAGAGGCTGTTGTGCTGCTTTCCCAGGGCTAAAAAGGTGCAAAAAGACCCCTGAAAGTGAGAAGGTGTTGGGGTGTGATTTCACTGGCCTTTGCCTATTGACAACTCAGCGGGTTTGCGGCGATAACTGCTGTTGCGTTTGGGTAATTGAGGTGGTTAGCATGTGTCTGATTTGATGGCGGCTCCGGGAGCTGGTTTGCTGTCAGCTGAGATTTATTGCTGAGATCTTGAGAGGAACACCTGGTGCAGAAAGTTCACATTCCTCGCTGAAGCAACAGATGGAGGAAAAGAAGGAGGGACAATGAATGTGGCCACAAAACCCACGCAGAGGTGATGAGCAACTGAAGACCAGTGTGGCAGACATAAAAATGACCACATGGTTTTACTGGCAGTTTCCCATGTTTAGTGTTCAAATGGCTTCTCTGTGGTTTCCCAGCAAGTCAAGCAGTTCCCCTTCGAGGGAACTCGAACTGCGTCAGTGACGACACTATGGGCGTTCCCATAGTGTCGTCACCGACGCACTGTCTCGTTCCCCTTCTAGGGTAACAAGGGTTACATACCCGAGACGATCTCTTTGGGCCTATCATTTGCTTGAGGTGAAACACAACGCTTAGGAGAGGGCAGAGAAGGAACTTCTGACTTTTGAAGGACAGCCAATGATGTGAGATATGCGTAGAAAGTAAGACTTCAGCAGTCACTATAGAAACAGTAAGTGTAAAGTTAATGATATCTCTATAATACAGACAATTCATTCATCAGGTTTCCCTTCTGTTCTTTATGTGTGCTTCATTCAGTGGTTGGACTATTTAGCTTCTGAAGAGCTCGAGCAGAAAACATCAGGTTTGATTTTGTCCAGTGAGTGAAAGATTTGTGTGCTCAGATTAATTAACTCTCCCTGTGAGTCACTAGACTAAAATCATTCAATTGACTACAATACAGTCAGACACTATTAGCATTACTAGCAGCCAGGAGTAGTAAATTAGTGAGTTCAGGGGTCAAAACAAAAGGGACACTGTACAGAGGTGAACAGCTCTGTCCAAGTAGACTTTGAGCCTCCGTAATCACACTGCATGTCTTGACCCAATAGTATTATGCAACCATGTAACCTCATCCTATTGCATAAGACATGATAAATAATCTTAACCCCTGTTAGATTACCCTGTTAGACAGCCATAACCTGAGACCCTTAGTACATCTTCACTGTATACCCTAAAAACTCTTTCAGTGTTTAAAACAAGTGTCAGTTTGAGGATCATAAAGCATTTTTATTTCACTGCTTATACCACCATGAACTGGATGTACCTATGAAAAATACTTACCCTCCCATTCCCTTTAAATTTTGAGCATTTTGGGTGAGGTTTTGAACAAGGGTTATCAATAATTAGAGCTGGGTATCCCACCCTCAAGTTAGACTTGGTTTAATGCCATAAAACTCTGGCTTGTATGTTTAACACGTGCTCTGCTGTGTCATGCCTGGGCCACTTGACCATGACTGTTCATTTCTACCCGTTACACAACTCTGTCCAATTTTCATACTGATTTGAGTGTTTGTGTGTGTGTGTGTGTTGTGTGTGCTTAAGTTGAACTGGCGAGCTCTATCCAGCTCTCATTTACACGAGGGATACACAGAGGTATAACAGCAACTGCTACTGCCTCAGAAAGGTATGATAGGTTCTTCTCTTGTTTTGAATAAAACTTGTTGTGGATTTTTATTGACATTTTTTCAGTTATACACTTGTATATACTGTATTTAATTCACTTCTTCATGAGTTTTTAATTACTCTTGCACTTAAAATCATAGACCAATATTTGTTGAACATGTAGGTTTTGTTTCCTTCTGTTTCCCATTTTCATGTTGAAGCTTCTTCTTCTTCTCAGTGCTATTATAGTGTTAGACCATATGGCAGTATCATTTTCAGAATGAAAAGTTGCTTCTGAATTTGTTCTTTTTGTCTTAATAAACTGAGTCGCCGAACACATGCTCAGATAGTGGGCGCATCTCATTTTCCTCATTTTTAGATAGATCAGATATATTTTGAGGGGCTTGTTTTGCGATACACTCCAGTTATTTTACAACACACATACTCATTCAAGTAGTATGTAAACTCAGAAAGTGTAACTCTTTGATCAAATAAATTAGGTCACACCCTTTGGGAAGCCAAGTTGGAAGGAAAATTGGGGCTACTCAGGTTGCACGAATAAAAGCTTACAGTCTTTTCAAAAGGCTTAACAAATACCTTGAAGATGGTATTTGACCAGTTTCAGCTCCTCTACTTTCTGAAATCACAAACAAGTGTTCTCTGAACTAGTTTGGAAAAGGTGAACTGATCTGATTTGGTGACTTACTGTGTTTGAAAGCTGATTTGAACATGATAAAAGAGGGTTTTCACTAGAGAAAACATTTCTAACCTCTGAACAGCCTGCCCTGAACTTGTCGTGTGTCCAGCAGATATGCACGAGAATAGTAGAATGAAGGGAATAATTTTGTTTTGTATAGTATACATTTTCTTATACATCATTGTTCCTGGGTTTACTGTAGAAAACTCAATGAGGAAACAATAAATGGGATGAGAAGTCCAAACTTATACATTTATACATATTTCTTTAGAACATTCTGTTGTAACACACCACAGAAAATCCCTTCATCTCCCTTACCAAAAGAAGAAGAGTTGAATTTCACTCAATTGTCCGTCACGGCTCCCTTACAGTCAAAAACTGCAGTGAAGATAACAAAAACTGGGATTAATTCATCTCGTAGCGTGCCTAACTTTAGTGGATCACAACATATCGGGTATGGAATTAATCTGAGACATGCTCCGGTTCAAAATTAGATGGATGTCAGATTTTGAGCCACGACAAAGGCCAAAACTAGGTAAGCCTTTATTTTTATTGTATCCAATTGCCGGAAATGCCTTTTGCTATTTTGTAACACAAATCGTAAAATGGTGAATACTGCTGAAAAAGCTTTAAATAAGCTTTAAATAGGTGTTCCGAAAATTGGGAATCACTGCAACCACGAGAGGTTCTTCAACATAGAGTCATAAATGTGCACAAAAAGTATTAATTATATGGGTCTGGTAGTATGCGAGATTAGCTTCAGACATACACACACACACACACACACACACACACACACACACACACCTGGTGGGGATAATAACGAATTTGTTCTCTCTTCAGAACATAATGGCACTCCTCCTGTGGCTTGGCCTGTTGCTGCTGGCCACTGTCCAGTCCAGCGGCATCAACAACTGCCACCCTGGTTGCCGCTGTGAGGTGGAAAGCTTTGGCTTGTTCGACAGCTTCAGCCTGACCAGGGTGGACTGCCGAGGGATGGGACCCAGCACAACCATGCCCATCCTCATCCCACTGGATACTGCCCACCTAGACCTATCTTCCAACGCCATGGGCCCGCTCAGTGACTCCATGTTATCCGGTCCAGGCTACACCACCCTCATCAGCTTGGACCTAAGCAACAACCACATAACAAAGGTCAGTAGTTGGAGGAACTCAAGTGCAGAACTTTTAGTTTAAAATGAGGCTATACAACATTTTGAAAAATGAACACATTCCCCCTTATGCCGCATAAGGGGGAATGTGGTTCAGACAGATTTTCAATCACCCGCTCTGCCTCGCCCTCACCACACAAGGCTCTGAAGCTGTCGGTGATGTACGGACAGTCTCAACATTAATAGGCTATCACGACTCAGCGTCATATGAATTTCTCGCTTGAGTTAAAAATATTCAACTCCTGCAAATTCCTTCGCGTCGCCGGCACTGCCCCCTTCATGTCACTTTGCACCGGCCGACAGGAAATCCCAGCTCTACGCGTGTTTACTCACCGCTCTGAACGCTCGCTTCGCTTTTTGTCTGAAAGCACCATTACACAATTGAAAACAGTGTTACATATTTGGACATACCTTGTGGCTAATGTTAGCAAGGGTTAGCTGACTTTAGATAAATATTGTGTAATCAACTTGGGCATTACTAAGTGTCTTTATTGTTTAGTTTCACTTTCAATGCTTTCATTTACTGTTGGCTAACAAGTTTGTCACATCAACCAAATTTTTTCCTTGCTGATAAGCATTTCAATAGATTTATCATGAAAAGTGATATATTAGACCATGACTATGCTCAAGTGTGTTTTTTCTGATATAAAAGGTTTAGCTAACAAGCTTGCTAGTTTTCTAAGAGCAGAAAAGCAAGAGATTTTTAGACATAAAATACTCATACTCAAAATACTCAGGTGGGCTGTTTAAATGATGCTCAGTTGGTACCACGGGGCCCAAAGTGTGCCAAGAATATATCCCTCACACCATCACACCACCAGCAGCCTGAACCATTGATACAAAACAGGATGGACCCATGCTGTCATGTTTACGCCAAATTCTGACCATACCATCTAAATGTCACAGCTGAAATTGAGTTGTGTTAACAAGCAATTGAACAGCTGTACCTACAAAAGTGTCCAGTGAGTGTATACCAAGAGATTTATGTCAAGTCTCATTGTTTCTTTTTTATTTCACTGTACCTTCAAATCTGAAAATATTTCTTTGCCTTTTCTTAACTCTTAAAATATTTTTTTTTCTTTGTTAACCTCTTCCCTGCCTTTCGACATTTTCAGGTAAGCCCCAATGCCTTGTCCAAGCTCCGTTACCTGGAGACTCTGGATCTAAGCCACAACAACCTGGAGAGCCTCTCTCCAAAATGTTTCTCTGGCCTCCCTCTGGCTGAAGTTGACCTCAGTCACAACAGCTTCCAAGAGTTTGACATGGACGTGTTCATTACTAAAGTGAATGGTCAACCTGTCATCGTGGATTTGTCTCATAACCAGCTTGTGTCAGTCTCCACGACTTTGCATGGACGAGTATTGCACATTCAGAGCTTAAATCTTTCAGCAAACCGACTGTTAAGCGTACCGAGGCTGGCAGGACTTCCGCTGAGGTACCTCAATCTCGATGGTAACCCCATCACCAGCATCAAAGAGGGAGATTTTGCTCAGCTGAAAGATCTGGTTTATTTATCCATTAGTGGCCTCCATGAGCTTCAGGAAATTGAGCCTTACAGCTTCAAGGGCCTCCAGAGCCTGCAAGTGCTGGATCTCTCAAACAACCCCAAGCTCAATATGCTGAACCCTGCAGTTTTTAGTGGAGTTGACTCCCTTCTAGAGCTGAATTTGTCTGGCTCCGGTGTGGCGTCCTTGCCAAGCAACATGCTGACCCATCTGCCCAGTATCAAGAGTATTACACTGGGACAAAGCATCTACTGCTGGAGGACCCAGAAACAGGGACAGTTCCACCGGCAGCTGGGTCAGGTCCAACACAACGAGGTGCTGAACTGTAATGTTGAAGGCATCGTGTTGTGAAGAAATGGACCACTCCTCGTGGGGCCAATATACTCTTACAGAAGTGCTTGTCAGATAGTCGAATAGCCGTTTGAGACAACTATAAACACATTTGATGTTTGTGATCATCTATTTCTGATGGAGCTAGAGTAGACCCCGGCCCCTACATTCCTGATGCCGGAGCTGTGCCTTATCTTCTTTGATGTGCAAAACACTTTTTTTGTGTTACTCTCACTGAATTACCTCTGTTCCAAGGTGAAAGTTTGGAATATGTCTTACAAGTTAAATGTAGCCTTCATGAACTCTTGACACAAATATCATTAATGCTGTACCTTTTCAAAACACAATGGCAAACTGTACAATCTTTTACGTAACACAGCAATTTCTTTTTCAACTTAACATGTAGTCTAAACTGGTAAAGATCCAAAACTTTAAGTAATGTTCTTATGTATTTCATTTAAAGTGGGGCCATATTAAGTTATTTGCACTCGTTCCGGTCGCTGTGGTTTTCCACTGATGCAATTAAACATGGCCGAAACATAATCCAGTGTAATCCAAAGCCTTCTATGCATTGCTCATAATATCCACACTGAAGAATATTTTACGACTGTTGACCACTAAGATTTTTTTATTTGACTTTGAATGTGATGTTTTATTAGTATGATTAAAAGGATAGTTGTTAGATAGTTGTAGTCTTGTTGGGAAATGCACTTATTCGCTTTCTAGCCAAGAGTTAAACAAGAAGATTGATACCACTCTTAGCACACTTCGCACAAAGACTGAAAATGGGGAAACGGCTATTCTGGTTCTGTCCGGCATACCTCTGTTCAATGATTAACACGCATGTGGTTTGTGTAATAATGTACAAAAACCAAACAGTAGAAACAGTAGTTGTGGTTGTAGGTGGTACCATTTATTGGCTGTACATTGACTCTTGTAGTCCCTGTACAAACACAACTTGTTGTTTTTACACTTCAGCTTTTGTACAGATAAAAGAAATGAGCTGTGATGAGACGTGATCTGGATGAACCAGGCGATCTGTTTTCTCCTGTTTCCAGTGTTATTGCTAAACTAGACTATTGCTGCCTGAGGGTTAATATTTACCATACACACATGATGGTGGTATCAACCTTACCAAGAAAGCTAATGCAAGTATTCCCTTAAAATGTACAATCCAAGAACCAGAAGTATTTTAATTTGCAAGGTCTGGTTGGGAAGCTTACAGTAAAGTCTTGTTACAACTAAAGCTAGTAGAGTATAAAGATCTTTTCTTGTTACACCCACAAAATGACCATGTCATTACTTGAATTTGTTTCAATGAATCGTAGGCCAAATCTGAGAACTTCTCCATTGTGTTTGGACAATATTCCTTCATAATGACACTAAGTTTGGTGTACAGCCAAATTGGGTGCGGGCAGCCTTTGACATGGTACTCGCCGCTCCATGTTTGTTTTGTGACATTACGCAACTCTAGTAAACAAGCTGGGACCATGTTCTCCAAGAACTTATTTTGACCTGGCCTCAAATCAGTTTCAAGCTGAGCAAGACAGTTGTTACCAAACAAACTGGCCCATGAAGTATGACAACTTTGACACAGACGCTGTCTGTATCGGTCAATGTTTAAACAAGAAGCTGCATTGTGCTCTCACGGTGTAACCTCACCTTGGCATTCCCATGGTATTTCTGTGGACCCCAGAAGACGATCAGCCACAAGACTGCATATTTGTTTTGTTTTTTTTTTTCTTAAGGATTGGGGCCTTAAGTGTTTTCGTTTTAAAGGAAATCCATCCTTTTACTTGGTTAACTGAGAGTCAGATGTTCCCATTGTTGTAGACGTTTCTATTTGTATCCTTTGTGTAATAAATTGACTGTTCTCACTGTGTGTTTTTCTGTTTGATGTACAAATGGCAACAATTGTTAGGTGTGTCAGTGATGGAGCATAAACACATTAAAACAAATCACAATAAGGGAAAGTTTGTGTCAGCATCGACGCTTCATTTAAAGTGTGCCAATCCTGTTTTTCAAAGCCATGTAGTTTTGTTTCTATACGCAGGACTGACTCATAGAAGGGTGTGTCTCTATTGCAAAAAAAAGGAAAGCTTAGATCTCAGTGGTTTACCCTGACAGCAGTTTCTTCACTTTTTTACAACTCAATAACATGTTGTGTGTAGAGCACTTTTGCTTTACTTACTTGAAAGTGTCTTGGTACACAGACATACACACACTTGTGGTCTTGAATGGTCCTTAAAAACACTGAAGTGGGCAGACATGCCAGGGTTTTGGCAGAAGACAGTGCTACACTGGGCTGGTAACCTGCCAAGAAGGTGACTGGGAAGGAGACTGGGAAAGAAAGGAGAAAGAGGGGGACAGAGCCGGGTTTCAGTCATGGCAGCTTACAGATCTCCTGTGTGTGTCTGGCAGTGAGTGTTGGTCCTGTAAGACAGAGAAAACATTCATAATGCCCTCATTACTGTGACACCACATCTTTAAACTAACTCAGTAAGGCTGACTAAACTAAGGAGTTTTTCACAGATTGCATCATGGTTGTCTGTGCTTGAGAGTATAGATGATCATTGGTAAGTCTTTAAACAAGGCAAAGTTCATCTGTTTGTGTATTTGTGTGTGTATATATGTGTGTGTAAATGTGACTATTCTCTTCAAGTGGGTAAGAGGCTGCCTGAGAGCCCTCAGTGAATTGACCCCAGTGCAGAAAACACTTCCAGATGTTTCTGCTTTTTTGTCCATACCCTGAAGCTCTGGCATGTTGAGACGTAAGGAACCAACCATCCATCAGGAACTGTCCCTGATGCATTCAGTAGCGCTGAGTTAAACTGCAACACTGTGAAATGGCAAAGACATTTGGGGACTGCAACAGCACAACAATTCTGTTACCTGGAGACTCTGGTTTACAGATCAAAAGTTTTGTCACTTTTGTCCCACTATTGTCGCTATAAAGTCCAGTTTGATGATGGTTTCAAGTGAAATAGTGTTTTGAAGAATGTCAAATGGGACTGAAACATCAGTGAACAAGCTACGCTGAGTGAAGACCAGGTCACATGTGTAATTACATTTCAACTTGCTCTTAACAGTGTCCATCTGTCTGCTCTGGGACATGCACAGATGTGTCGAGAAGCAGCTCAAATGTGTTGACATGCAATCTCTACGATACATTATAGACTAGCTGGCTGAAAATAATGATGTTCTGTGGCGGGCACACCCTACAATGTTTACAGCCAGTGAAGGTGAAGAAGTTTCTCTGTCAGAGCCAGAATCAATTGAGTCAATAACAGGGATGTTGACACAAACCCTGCCGAACTCAGAGAAGTGCAGTGACATTTAATTTGAATGTTACTGCCACACTGTTGATACTACTGTGACGAAAAGTTTCCAATGAAAGTAAAGTTCAAATATGTCTACATGACCCTAACTGTGTTGAAACTTTTTGTTTTATCTCCTCAGAAGAACTTGATAAAATTTTACAGGTGGGTTAATTTGGGTCAGTAAAGCCCTTGACTGAGTGAGCTGTGTCTTCAGTCAGCTGTCAGAAAATGAAAAAAAACAACACACTATTGGCAGGTATATTTTATGGGCACACATTTGTGGTGTAATCACTACCAAACAAACAGCCGTTCACATTCATGCAAGTTTGAACAAGATTCATTACTTGGCTCAGTTTTTACTGAATAAGCATGGCTGCTTTTCTCGTTCTTAGCATGTTCCCCAAATCACACCAACAGCGGAAAGAGGATTTCAAACACAATTCATTTTAGTTTTGAGAACAACTCTAGGTGTGCCGTTCGCATTATGGTGGTGTGGCACATGTGAGTGAAGGAATCGAAAGCTAATCGCTCGCCTCTCTGCAGTGGCCGGGCACTGAGATGTAATTACTTCAAAGCAGAGGGAAGCTTTGAACTGTGTATAATTAATTCAGGCAAGCAGAACCAGGGTGTCTTTATTAAGTGCTCTATTCTTGCTTGAACAACTATCAAACAAATGTAATTTGACCTTCCCGGATAGATCCTCTGGAGGATCAAGCTATCCAAGCAGCTAATTTACTTTGCTTCAACAATGAGCCCATACTGCTCCGACTCTGCAAGGTTTTACTTTCCATTCCCACAGGATGCTGTGAAACTCAAGAATTCTTTTTTAGATGCACATTTCTAAAGCTTTTGTTTAGCAGTGTAAAACACTGAAAAAATATTATTTGTATATTAACTTGAAAATAAGCTGTTTATGTATTTCCAGAGGAGCTGAAGCAGATTTGTTTTCGTTCAGTTTTCGTTCAGTTTTCATTCAACGACAGTGATGCTGACGTATTGATGCTCCGAATGCCCTCTGGCTTGTCGTGCTGCTGTGACAATAGACACCAAGGCACTGTGTCAGCGTGCTGCAGCTCGGCATAGAGGTTTTGTTTTTCAGGAAAACAAAAGATCAGCTCCACTTGTGACTGTGCCACAAAGACTTGCTTGTTTGCTTGTTGCTTTGTTTTAAGAGCCACTAAAGCTGTTGGAGTTTGTACCACTGCATGGCAATGTACATTTGGTAAAGACTTAAACTTTGAAAATACAACACCTTCATTTAGGTTTTTCATCACATTTGTGTGATCCTTGACATTTGAATTCAACATCAAATTTGAATTTGATACCACATTGTAGTTAGGCAGTAGTTCCCCAACTGTGGTTTGAGGTCAGGACCCTCCCTGGGGGTTGCAAGACGATGAAAAGCCTAGGTAAGCCCAAAAAAGTGAATTTCTGCTCAACAAATCCTTTTTTTCAAACTGTATTCTATGCTTCTAAGATAACCTGAAAATAAGATAAAAAAACTCTCTGTCACATGTAAACACTGCTTTGTTGTTTTAAAAAGACTGGGACCCACTGATTTTTAAAAATGCTGCTGTGGCTTAAAAAAACTCACATCAGCACACAGTCTAACCTCTCAAGAAGAACATACACCTCTTTAGATTGACCCACACATGTACCACGACTCAGCATGTGAAGGACCAGCTTATGGACAGTAGTGCTGCACAGTAGCAGTTTTATTGCGCTGATTCGTTTACTTTGCTAAAAGAGGTCCTTTGCCTAAAGTTAGGACGGTTCCATCAGCTGTTCACAAGTCTGAGTTCCACATCTGTTACAGCTAGAAATTGAGGTCGTATTTAGAGACAGAATGACTGAATGAAAGTCAGGTTATTTGTAAATTTTTTCAGGTATATTTTTGTTTGCTTTGAACTTGTGACAAATTCACAAACATCAAGCAGCTGACTTTGGCGACATCTTTTCAAAATGCAATTGTGACTCTTACTGTGGCAGACTTTCAACAATAACTCTTTATTTTTACACATCTCTCTTAAATATCAGAGCCAGTATGACAACATGTCATGGAACAGGTTTGTATTGCAAATGGAGGCAGAGCATTATATCCCTTCATGTAGCTCTCGTTCTTGAAACTGTTTCAGGTTTTCTGATTTGTATCTGGAGTGTGTGACATGAGGTATATGTGACAAATGCATGACTTTGCTCATCAAGGAACACATACTGGATCGGATAATCTCACTGGCAACTGCCTTATTTCCATTTTGGCTGACTTTTGTACACAGAATGAAAAAAGGAGCATATTCACACAAAATGATCTTTGGAAATGGCAACAGCCTGTGGCTACTGATAAAACCATTGTCAGTTAGCTAGCAACAGAAAATACATAATTCATGTTTATAAAATATAGAGACTCTAGTTTTCTCAACAATGGCCCTGTCTGTGCTTCTTCGCAAATACCAGTATCAGTTTTAATATTGTGCAATCAACACCTTAACTTGCAGCTTTTAAAAAAAAACTTACAGCAGCTATTCCTAAAAGCCTACTGCAAGGTCAGCTGTTGCACAGAAGAGATTAACTTATTTGACTGAATTTATTGGTCACTTTTCCTTTCACAGCTGTTTCTGCTTCTGGGTCATATTTGGTAAGATTTACATACTCATGAGTCAACACAGAGCACAGATTGATTTTTCCACATTCCAGCTTCTACCCTGAATGAGACAACACAGACTGCACCTTTCCAGTGAAGCACCGGGTTCAGGTTTAGACAGGCAGACAAGACACGAAGGGCAACAATGCATAGGGCAACATAAAATAAATATGGTGGGACAAAAGCTGAAAAGAAGGACACATAATATGGGCCAATATCACAGACACTACATTCATCAGCACTGTGAAGAGTTGAACAAGACCCTACCTGTCCTGAGGACGTTGACCCTGGCTGACCTGCACTGCACTGACAGGCATGTTGTAAAACATGCGGTTGGTCAGGGAACATAAAGTGTAAGGAGAACAATGACATCCTGACCCACCACTTAAATCTGTAATTTATGGCTTTTGTAAAACATAAATCAAAAGTTGTTCTAATAAAAGATTTCTTTTCCACAACAATGTGGCTTGCTCACACTCACAGAATAATCATCTCAGTGTAGGAGCAGCAGGAGTCTTGCACCACCGTTTTCGTATTGGTGGTCTGAGGAGGGAGTTTCCCAGAGGAAAAGGGAAACTGCTGCCCTCTCTGTCGTCCTCCTCCATCTGGTTTCCATCAGGAGCTGCTGGGCTGGACTATGTAAAGGTTTTCTCAAAGGACACTACCTTTTTTAAAAAATTATTATTTTTAATTCCGTTGCTATTTTTCATTGACATCTTTCAATGTCTCTATGCTTGCTCCACATTTTTATTAACTCCAAAGTGCTACAGTGCTCAAACAGAGGGAAATAAATAAGCACTGTTAAATATGCATGACAAATACATTTTAGGTTAAATAACGTCAAAATTATAAAGAGAACAATAAAAGGTGGATGAGAGCATTACAGTTGATTTTCTAACTTCAGGGAGCTCATTCCAGTCTAGACACACTGATGGCCGAATCACACCCACCTTGCAGTCTCGGCTGCAGGATCAAAATCTTCTACGGGGCAGTGAGTGCTCTGTAATGTAGCTAAACATTGACCAGGCTGCACTTGAAACATCGGTAAATCGGCAGTACTTCATGACCTTACTTGTACAACAATGGAGGGACATTAAAATTCAGGGTTTATGATGTTTTCATTTGGCTTCAGTTCAAATCCTCAGTGCTACGTTTTTAATGAGTTGAAAGAGTTGGATATGGTAATAACTTTTGACTGGGGGCAGGAACGGGGAGAGTTGCCCGACTGGGACTGAAAATAGATTTTTTTTTATAAGGAGATGTACATAACCTCTAAATCCACATGGCATAAAAGTATGTTAATTTTTTATGTTTCTCAGTTGCACTGCTCTACAAATGTCAAAAGTCAAGTCAGTACCGAAAGTTGCTCAATTTCTGCAAACCACAAAGCAGGGAAAGCAGGTCAGTTGTAAATATTTAGAGACAAGAGACTGTCTTGTTCACTTTCCCAAAGCAGTGAATTCACATCCAAGTATAGGAGAGTAAGTGGTTCGCTCTCTGAAACAAACATTCATTAGAGAAAGCTTTAAATGTTACACCAGCTGTATTTTAGTGCTTCTTCTGTCTTTGCAAAACTACATTAGATCGACCTTCTCTCAGGCCAAACATGCATCTCTAAACATCATCCATGTCAAGGCAAAGTTACTGGAAAAGGGAGGATTTGGAACCATTTTCAGCTCAGGCCTGGAGTCAGCTGTAACAGTATCAGTGGTTACTGAGCCTCCCTTCGCCAAAGACAATGAGGGCTCTTGTTTAAATGTGTCCTCTGTCATGTCTCTGCCCTCATTTTGCAATGCTCCCTGCAACGTTAGAGTTTCCATTTACATCACATGAACTCTTAAGTGGCAGTCTGAAGGGGATACATCAATTCTGACACATGCAAATGACATGGGAATCTTAATTTCATTTGGAAAAGGCTAATGTAAAAGGGATATTACGTTCAGATAAACCATCTGTTTTTTTTTTTATAAAGTGAGCTTAGACTCCCAAAGCCAAACTCAGTGACGAACACAGGATTTGTGAACTGGTGACGCAGCCTACTGCTTCGCTGCACTGTAATTACATCCACATGATTGGGCCTGTGGATTATGCTGCTTGGCTCAAGCTACACTGTTTCCTAAACTTTAGCTAGAGATATTTTACTGACCCTTCAAAACTGAACAGCTCACAATCAACAAATTCTTAATTTTCATGAAACATCTCACAAATTCCTAAACTTTCTCTTCATGTTGTTACAGAATGCTCAAAGACCCTGATACTGTGTGAAACAGCCCTTTATTATTATATATGATTAAGACTTAGTCTGTTTGATGTGTGGTATGTTTCGATTTAATGTAGGCGGAGTCAAAGATTTTCCCCAACATTTGTTGCGCGAATGAAGCATATAGTGATTTATTTTTTCCAGACATAGGAATAGATGTAGACACTTTGTGGTGCGGTGAGACCTGACACCTGACAGTGGGATATTATCATGAAGCTGCATGTGTCTTTTGTATTACTTTTTCTATATCTCACGCAACCTCTCCCAGAACCTGGGACTCTGGTCAAAAGAGGACCTTTACACATCCAGACTGTGGCTGGGAGTGCTCTCTGGTGGGAAAGGCAGGAAAGTACATGTACTGACCCACAGTTTCTTGGCAGAATACGTATGCGCTGTTGGTCATACCATTCTAACCCAATGACTGCCTGGAAGCTTACATCATCTGATGGTTTGCATGACGGCAGTGTTTGATGATTATGAATAAATCTGACACCAAAGTCAAGTCTGACTGAAGTTTATTACACCTGGCCAGTGAATTATTTGCAACCATGCAGCCTTTGAGTGGCAGCAAGAGTTAAGCTGCTTTAAGATTATTTGGCACAAATGTCCTCCCACAGAGTCAAATAGTTTGTAACAAAGTAAAATGAGGGTATAGTTAAAACATGGTAGTGCAAAAGACGTTGCGATGAGCATTGTCCAGCTCAAAGACCACACAGCTTGCCTTAGTTTACTTACATTTTAATAAATGATTTGCCAAGAGTTTTTGAAAATACTAACAAGAAAATTCACACATGTGACATATGTCAAAATATGTTAAAATGCCATTTCATCTTTGGCATATTCAATATGCAAAAACAATGTGTCTGTGCAGAGTAGTGTCTGCAATGTTATAAAAAATAATAATTAAAATTCAACCTTGTATGAGAGCTCCCCTCAAAATGTCACCTAATGGGACATTACTTTATGTTCAGCTCATCAACACCAAGATCGTGAGTCCCACTTTAATTTCTCTGCTTTTATTATAATTAACAAATCTTACAAACATCTATGGACAAATAAAGAATATATTAAACTGCTAAGCTCTTTGTTGAAATTTTAAAGTTAATGAATAGTAAAATAATGAGCTCTCAAAACAGGCAAGCCAACTGTTACAGGCAAGAAACAAACCTGCTAAGGATCTTGCCGTCCATTGTGAAACCTGTAGTACAAATACAGAGATGTAAAATAAATAATGTAAGGCATTTCCAAGGAATTTTCCAGCATTCTGTGTCTAACAAATTTCATACAGGTGTCCAGCACTTGTAAAAATAAACTTTTTTTCTTAACTTGACAAAAATCTGTAACAGGTCAACACTACACTGCATGTTTCCATTTTCTTCCTGCTCATTCAATGAACTGCATCTTCCTGCGACTCATTTTCAACATGCATGTTTAGATTCTGTTTGTTGTGTGCATGTGCTGCTGCTGACAGCTGTTTGCCACCTCATCAGCAGTTGAGAATGGAGTTGGTTCTCAGGATGCGAATGACTTTCCTGGAGGTGTAACTGTACTCGTACTGCAAATGGTCATGGAAGAAATACAAGTATCCTGGAAGAAAACAAGAGTGGAATGGTTAGGAAAAGCTTCATAGTTGTAGTGAAAATCCACTTAAACGTTACTGAAAATGTGATATTTGAGGCTTTATTATACCGTGGTGGTAAGCAGCAGCGTCGACCTCGTCGTCCATCCCAGGAAAATCTTCCTCGAAGGATCGTGGGTAGCCACTGTCCATGGTGCCTGTTGCTTCATCATAGCTTTGTGTGACAAGTAAAGGCAAAACAATGTTAAAAAATACACAGATTTACGCCTCCCAAGGATATTTTCCTGTGCGGATTTAAAGACTTTTAAACTTTAGTATAAGTGAGACATGTAATACTCATCATCACGTACCTCCAATAGTCCTCATCAGTGAAGAGGAGAGTTTTCCCAGTGTGTCCGATGTGCACAGCTGCATCAATTTTCCTAACTTTCTTGGGAAGTCCAAGTTTGTGTATGTACTTTGGGTAACCATCCACAAGGTCATATCCATTCAAAGCCCACATTCGGATCCCTGTTCAAACACAGAACAGAGTTTTGGTCTTTACAAACTGCATCTAGCATCAGAACTAATGAAAAAACACAATATCTATGAATACACATATATAACCCACCACTAAATATGATGACTAGATCCTTCTCTGAGTTCTCGTATGCTGCGTCCACCTTGTTGGGGATGGAGGGCCACGTGGACTTGATCAGCGTCTGCTCTGGCTCCGGCATCTGAGGATGGAGGCGCCAGTAGAATCTGTAACAAAGTGCGGCATGTTAACCAAATGTAGCAGAATGAACTGATCTACAATGTGCACATCTCAACAATATTATATTTAATATAAAATTTAGTTATTATTTGAGTCACAGAGTAATCTCCTCCACACATCCTCTAGTGGTTGTAGGTGATCAGTCTAGTCGACAATGATCAAGATCTAGATTTCATGTTTAACCACTTTTGCACTGTGGCACCATGGCTTTTACTGTACCTGTCTTTGAAGATGATGGTTTCCCCTCTGAGCTCTGTGACAGCATCAAAACTCAACATGGGGTCACATTTGTTTGGTGCGTCAGGCTTCGGCTTCACTTTCCTATGGTTTGGATTTGGGCCTGTGATTGAACATCTGGCATTACTACACTGCTCACTTAATGTTTCTCGTGTTCTCAATCATGATTTGACTTGTAAGTTGCGTTTTTAATTCATATTAAATCTAAACACAGATCATGTATTTTCTCACCGTAGAGAGCTTGAATGCCTTCAATGTCATCTTCAGACAGCGGGAAGCCTGTAGCGTATGAGTAGACAGGGTACATCAAAGCGCCCGGGTCTGAGGAATGGGACATACCGAGGGCGTGGCCCAACTCATGGGCTGCCACTATAAACAGGTTGTAAGCTGTAGAGAAAAAATGCTCAGTCAAATATATTGTTATATGCCTCACCTGTTTATAATTACAAGGATTCTGTTTGGTGGCTTATGTTGAACATTAGAGCATAACTCTTACCTGATGAATCTTTGCTCCAGTGTTCATCCTCATCAAAGTGAGTGTCTCCTCCAATGCCTGGGCCGGGTGGGTAGGCGTGGGCCAGCAATCCATTAGGCCCGTCAAAAGGGTTATAGTCTCCATGCTCTACAGAATAAAGGACAGACCATTTTATGTATGTTGAGCAGGAATGTGTACTCTTAAAATGTCTGTTCTTTAGACCCAAACAGTTTTGGAAAAAACAAACATCATATATTTGTGAGTTTGCATTCAGATGATATATAGGGTGCATCAGAATTAACTCTTATTGCACCTTTTGTTCCAAAACTGATCATAATGTCGGCGTTGCCCTCATGCAGCTTCTTGAAGGTCAGCGGGGTGACGTCAGACCAAACGTTCAGTGCAGTGCGGATGGCTCTGTCTACATCAGACTTCTTCAGATCTGGTGTATAATTTACTATCCTGAAACATCAGGAAATAGAGGGCAAGGGAAATGATTGAAAAAATGATACAGATGTAGTTAATCTCCACCGTTTACGTTATATTCATCTCAATGCATACCTGAATGTGACTTGGTCATTTTGCCATTTCGGGTCTCGGGGGAAGTGGTTGTACTCCCCAATGTCTGGGACGCCACATCTGGCCTGCTTCATCAACTCCAAAGTGTTGTCATCCAGATTCCCTGTCACCTTCAGAGGCAGAAGAGGAGGAAACAAAACATTGGTCCAATAGATTCACGTGTTGCCAAAGTACTGTAGAAATTGTCAATCACCCTCCTTCACCTTATTATATAAATATATAAATTGAAAACCTTTTGCACTTTAAGGTATATTTTGTTTTTAGGTTTTAGTATTTGTTATTTGCTGTGTTGAATGTTGTCCTGTCTGCCCTGCACTATGACCTCTATAGGGCAAGTTCCTAACAAAGGTTATTATAATGACAATGAAGGTAATGAGGTAACTCATCCCACCAACCATTAACTTCTTTCCCACAAAATAGCTTTCCAAAAAAGCTCAAAGGTAATTTCCCATTTAAAAATATTAATCATATGTAAATATGCACCACCAATAGTATATTAAAGTCTCACAAACTCTCACAAAATCTCATTGTTCTCATTTGTTTTTCAAATATGAATAAAACCTACTCAAATGAAGACATCAAATTCAATTCAGTTTTTACAAAACAAAAAACCCTGCTCATTTGCAGTAGCAGCAGGATTAATAACTTTCCAGACTAGGTCACCTCGAGTTTGAAGAATCTCTGCATCTCCTTGATCTTGGTGTCAAAGATAACTGATGACCTCTGTCTGCCTTGGAGACCAGCTGGAAGGTCATAGAACCGGCGGAGGTACTTCTGTTTAATGAAAGAGAACAAAACCTGAATGACATTCATAATAGTATGAAAAAACAGGCGTGGCATACTCTGTGTGGAGTGTTTTTTTGATTATGAACATAAAAAATGCCACTAGCAGCATGTAAAACTAATGTCTGAATTAAAGACCTCAGATCTTACCTCAGCTAAAAGCCTGTCGTTGTCCTCAGATGGCAGAGGCAGAGAAAAGGAGTGAGCGACGAGCGCCAGCAGCAGCAAAGCTATCATTGTTGTTGTCTGTATGTTGTCCTAACCACTCATTGGGGTCAAGAAGCTCTGCAGGGTATTTATACTGTTTTGGGGCCAACTTTTTTTTCAATGGGTCCCAGTGATTCATGTAAAAGCACCTAGCCACTTCCTCCTTCGTCTCATGAGAATGTGCTTGTATCAGTGAGACTGCGAGGACTGTGGTTTGACTGTATTCCTTTGAACCCATTTCCCAAATTGCCATGACTTATAGAGTCTGCCAATAGATTACTTAAAAATGTCTACAAGGCAAAACGATGCGCCATTTTTTCTTTAAAAAAAACCAAAACAACTAAGAATAACATGGCAGTTTTGTCCTTCTCTTATTGGCAGCTTAATGAGTGACAATTACTTTAATAAGGATGTCACATCATCAGTTATTATCTGAACATCTTCCTCAGTTTAAAACAGAAGAAGAAAAATAAATGCCCTACATTATGCATGGGGACTTTTGGTAATTCGTTCACACTCCGGCTGGTCTCATGATAGTCATTGTGTCTTGTTATTTTAGGTGAAGACGTTTCAGGATATGTGACTAACAAACATACGACCAAATAAAGATAGAGATGACGAAATGATGAGATTTAAATGTAAAATGTATGATTTACATGTCCCTCACAATTCTATGCTCTGTTAGACGACATAATGTGGGCACTCAAATACTGACAAACAAAGGGTTTTGTGGTGTAGCTTCAGACCTTCTGGATCCATCCTCTACATTTACGTTTTACAATCTACATTTTGACATTATTATGCCACAGTTGTATATACTAAGACGTTCTGTTGTAAATCTATTCTATACACAAGACATTTACTGAATGTCTGTCTGTCCTGGGAGAGGGACCCCTCCTCTGTTTCTCCTGCTGAGGTTTCTTCCATTTTTACCCTGTTGAAAGGGTTGTTTTCATGGAAGTTTTTCCTCATTTGACTTGAGGGTCTAAGGACAGAGAGCACTGTATGCTGTACAGATTGTAAAACCGCTTGAGGCAAAGAGTTATTTGTGATACTGTGCTATATAAATAGAATTGTCTTGACTTGAGAAAGATTTACTTCAAATACATTTTGAATACCATTTTGACAATACCTGTAATCAGCTATTCCTGATCCTATGTTGCTCAATGCTTTTCACAAATAGTATGTGATTCAGAGTAACTGCAGCATCACTGACTTATTAACCACATAAATGATCATAGTGGTCTCATCAAGAGGAAATGTAGTCTGCAAGATTTGTGATTGCAGAAAAGCTCTGGTAATCTACAACAAAAAAAATGAATTAGTCAATTCTGAAAAATCACAACACAGAAGCACCAAGAACACAAAATACAAGATGAGAAAGCTATTTGATCGTAAGATCGTACTATTGTTATTATAATGAAAGAATTTAACTGTACAGGTAGCTGTAGATCCTTGGAGTCAAGGCAGGTAAAGACATGCTTCCTGTTACTGCGTCTACTACTTCAGTGTCTGTGTGAGACAACAAAGGTATATAATTATTTTCTCCTGCTTCAGCAACAATAGAATTCCTTAACTTCTTCACGGTAGAAAAAAGGTTGGTAAATGACCACTAGAATTATAAATTTTGAAATAGTTTCCAATTTCTTGCATCAAATTGCTCACATAATTGCATTTTTTACTATGTGAGCAAATCATATTTGAATACAAAACCTATTCTTTTTTAAGTAATTCAAAGAGTTCAGCATTCAAAGAATTCTTTTCAACTTAAGTTGCTGCACTGACAGCAATTAGGAGATGTCAAACAAAGATTTGTCTGTGTCTCAATGCCAGTCTTTTTGGGAAAATGTCTTGTAATGACAAGGTTTTGCTAAGTATGAGGCTATACGCCATCAAGTGTTTGCAGTCAAGATAGGCATCAAGCTGCTGCAGTGAAAAACCAAAAAACAAACCAAGGTAAACCTTGTACACTGAATCAAGAAGTCCAGATTAAAAACAGTTGGTGTCCCTTGTCATTATGAAGGAGCAGCAGTTATGGTGGCAGTGATTTGTAGGACATTGGCTATCTTCTGATCACTTCAAAAAATTCGAATGAATCCTATACAGTTTTCTCTTTAAAAAACAAAAAAGATTCATGGTAACGATTGTACATTATACTTAGGATTGTAAGAGTACTGTACAAACATCACAATAAAAGTCATGTTCATCTGCATTGCATTAGTTATTTTGTGTGTAATGTGCAACAAACATTGTGTCCAAACACCTCAGCATCCTGTGGAGACAAATATTTTTGGAGCAACATCATTGCTTAGACGGCGGTAAGCAGAGGGCTCCTGAGTCATGCCAGGGGAAGTTGGAAGTAAGGGGGATTTTTTCTGTTATTTTAAAACGGTCTTCAACAAACAAACACACACACACACACACACACACACACACACACACACACACACACACACACACACACACACACAAATATGGAAAGATAGAGCACTGAGTTATGAACAAGGCTGTTGTATGAACTTTATTGTGAAACACAAATTACTGTACATCTGAATGATATTCCAGTTAAAGAGATGAGAGAATGATTTCACGTTGCTGAAGTAAGCCTGTCTATAGCAGAAGCTCATATTTCTGTCATGTTATTATTTTTTAAAGCAGTCCCATGAGGCTCCAATTGTCGTTACACAGCAGCAACTGAAATTGTCGGATGTTGGATTAAAAATGGTTACCACCTGCAGGGGGAAAAAACTTTAATTGTTGCCTGGTGATGGGGCTTGAGGAAAACCCATACTTTTGGACAACTCTGACTCAGCACTCAGCTGTGCTTTTTCCTTTGTTTGCACATATAACAGCAACGTCACGTTGTGTATTTAATTACTTCAGCTCTGCTGTCATATAAAGAGAGAAATTCAGAGATTGAGATCATGAGTTGCCCTTCCATGGCAAGTTGGCTACAGAAAATTATGAGGTATGAGAGACCTGCTCTCTGAAATATAAAGTTCATCTTCTCTCATCTGGTCCCTCATCATCCTGCATCAACCTTTCTCTGACACAACAGGGAAGAGGTTAATGCTGCTGCACCTCATGTCATTCACAGGCTTCGGTCTCATGACTGTGTTATTTGATGGTTTGTTGTCTTCAGCACTTTGGTGAAATCCCACTAAATGTATTTTAGTGGAATGGGACTAAAAGTATTTTTTTATTCTTAATTCCAGTGCTTGGAATTGGTGAGATGGACTAGCCCACTGCTTCTGAGAAATCCACTCATGTTACTTCAGTACTTGCTCATAGTAGTTTGGCAAGGGAACACGAAACATCTGATGAAATCCCCCCTGCTGCGTCAGAGGAAAGCTGGTGCGCTTCAACAGAGGGCACTACTGTGATAAACAAGGATGCATCCTTACTTGGTTCTTTTCCTTTCACATAAGCCACTGGTTTAGTTTCACTCGGGTGCGTCCACTGTTTCATCATGTAAATCCATTATTAAATGATTGGTTTTGTTCGAATTGCTGTGTTGAAATCAAATTATGAACCAGTTCAATTCATTCAGATGGCTTCCATAATACCTCCTGCCCTTACAAAATTTCAGGAGTATGCCAACTCTGAACTGAAGTGACAGTTTTTTCCAAATTTTGAAGCCACAACTAACTCGTTCACAGCCAATTTGTGGTCAGAAAGTTTTGTCACAAATGTCAAGACTGGTTCCTCTGTAACAAGCTCATCTGTGTTTCTCCCGAATGTGATTTAATTTATTTTGTTTGCCATTAACTTAGAATGTAAACTTGAAGACGCTGTACAATGTGGCTCTATGTTGGTATAATTTGCTTCTGCAAAACGGTTGCATATTTTGTAAGATAACTGATTGAGAAGTCAAACTTTGTATTCTGAATGGCTTTTGATGATATTTTGCTGTAATGTAAAAGTTTGTGATGAGACAGAATAAGCATGAACCTTTTAAACCATAAAACACAGCTTCACATACTGTATCAACACACAGACTGAACGAAAAAGCTTTACGTTTACTAGCAAAAGCATGGAACACTCATTATAAGTCACCTTGGACATCTGCCAAGTAAATGTAGCACAAAGGATGTGTGTCAGTAAGTCACCATATGAATTGGCTGCCGTTTACAGCAAAGGGGGGAATTAGATTACAGCTAAATCAGAAATTCTACAATACACTGTTGAAACTAATTTAATCTTCACACATTGCAAGTCCATAAATAAAATTCCCAGAAGGGCTTGGATTAAACCGCTGAGCGACTGACTGCAATTTCTGAGCAACCTCAAACCACACTGACAGCTGTCGTGTAAGGTCAGGCCCACTCAGCAGAACTTAGAAACTACATGTAGTTAAGAGATACCACAGGAGGGCACCGGAGACTCAAGCAGACCGTTTTGTGGAAGCACACACACTCAAGACTCTGTTCCCTCTTCACCCCTGCATGTCTCACCATGCCCCAGTGTTACCACAACATCATGTCGAAGTGTTAAAAAAAAACAAAAAATTCTCAGAAATTTCTGTGACAATGTATTACTGCTATATCTGTATAATTGCAAACTGTCGTTTTTAAAGCCACTGTGATTAAGAGATGTATGTGATTATAGATTGTTTAATTTATTATCATAATGTTTTTATGTAGAAAAAAAGTTATAATGACATGTGCAGTCCAAGTTTTGCTTTCACCCATTCATTTCAGTTTGGATGTGTATGGTTGATGTGTAAGTACAAAACACAGACAATGCTTTTCAATACTTTCAATATTCATTACAGACAAATAAGATGATCTCCAAGAAGACAAATATTGCTCATCTTCTACATGATCTGATACATGGTCTGTGGCACCTTGTCAGTGTGAAAGTGTATGTTTGGGGCAAAACAGAAATGTTCCTTCTGGTTTAATTACCATAGCGGTGTCTCCCAGCTTGTAACCTTGCAGCTCCAAACTACACTCTCACTCAACACTCCTGCCTAAAATGACTCATTAACTTGTCTGTACTCAGCCTGTAAAACCAGAGCTACAGAAATTCTACAAGTCTTTCTGCAAAAGAGCGCAGCATACTCTGTAAAACTTAGCTCATGTTGCTGATATGGGGACTGCTGAGGTCCAGTGATGCGTGGGAATGTGCAGTACCACCTCTCAGTGTACAGGCTCCTCAACAGGCTTTCGGCTGGGGAAATCATTTACACATCAAAGCAGGTTGGTTTTTGATGGTGAAAAAATCCACATGTTTA
Source organism: Lepomis macrochirus (assembly GCA_024633595.2). Lineage (NCBI taxonomy): Eukaryota > Metazoa > Chordata > Actinopteri > Centrarchiformes > Centrarchidae > Lepomis > Lepomis macrochirus. Next base: position 25,545,239 of record JALXJV020000009.1, on the reverse strand, counting down.
TGCCGAACACACCCTTAGTCAGAGTAATGAGCACATCTTGCAGAGAGAATCCTTTTCAATGCTTTGTGTTTCTTCATGTTGTAGTTTCCCTGCTTGTTTGGGATTATCTGTGAATCAGCACACTGCGTTCTTAAACTTCCAAAGTAAATGTTGTGTCTTTGTCTTATTCATTTAACCATTCCTGAAACAAATGATTTATGTCCTAAATTTGAATTGAATTTGAATAAGATGGTGAAATTGAAACCGTACACTGGATAACTTTTCCATTTCAACCATCATTGGAGCAAACGTGTCACGCACAATGATGAAATGTCATTTTGTTCTCTTCTCTTGTTGCTGTCATTGGCTCTCGCAAATCCATCCCTAACTTCAGAGTTCTCTCTGAGACTTCCTTTTGCAAGTGGTATGAGTCACAGTGACCTTTTAAAAAGGCCTTCTCATTAACCAGAACTTCCATCTCCATGTAGTTAAGCTAACAATCCATGTAGTTTCAGGTTTGTGAAATGCACGTCATGCTGCTCTCTTGCTGTGTCTTGGTCTTGCTCATGACGGTCTCGCCCATGTTTACGCTGGAGGGGGAGAGCTCTCCTTCATAGAACTGCAGGTTGACTTGAAGCTGGCCACTGTAAGTGCATAATTACATGAGCTGCATTTCAAATGTTTGAGATTTGACTGACTGTGACTTTATCACTTGTAGAAAACATGCCAATTTGAAAGTGTTTCTGTTTAACAATTTAACAAAATTGCAAGGGTCTGTTCTCGCTTGTGTGTGGGATCCTGAAAGAATGGAGTGCATCCTCATTTTTTTCACTCGCTAATATCCTTTCTTAAATGTATTCTTGTTGTTCTTTGGAAGGAATTGAAACAATCTGCATGGGGACTGGTTACCGATGTTGCTTGGAAAGTCTTGATACAGTTTATTGTAATGAAGGATTTTAGTTGCAGTTAGAGAAAATGCAGTTGACAGTTGATACATTAAGTTTGATCACCGAAGAGTGTTTGTGTAGAAGTTATGAATAAATATGATGTTCAGTTTTATGGATGCTATGATAAGAATGTGCGTCCTACTGTTGTGCCTGCTGCAACTCAGGAGCCCATCCACAAAGGGAATACAACCTTCTACCTTGGCATTAATTGAGTAGTACTTAAAGAGAAAAAACAGTTTTACACTGTTCCTCAGTGCAACACAAACTCTGATGTGGATCTCAAATCTGCTTGCAGTACTACATCCTGCTGAAAGAGCCTGAAGCAGAGTGGACCCGACTTCACCTCCAAGGTGAAAGACATGCAGAGATTCTTTGGGCTCAATACAACAGGTGTGCTGAACTCTGGAGAGGTTGAGTAGCCTTCGCTGTGTCGTTCCAGATGTGGAGGAGTACAGCCACATCCAGGGGACACGATAGAACATGAGTGTCATCACCCACAGGCATGTATGTGGTCTTATGTGCGCTCTTGTTTCTTTAAAGTGGAGTAGAAGTACACTCTGAAAGATATATGAAAGGGATGTCTAACCTAGACTGAACTTGCAAAAAAAACAAAACAGTTTGGTTGTGTCTAAAATGCAAACCCAGCCTATTTATGGCAACGAGGCAGCAGGCTATAAAAACCTTGAAATAAAACCAGGCAATAAAACCAGAAATAGGGAATACAACTGTCACAAGTCGTTATTGTTAACAGATTTTTGGGACTGCTGCCTCTGAGCATTATTGTGGGCTTGTTAAAGTGCCAAATTCATCAGACATGCTTGGACTTATGAAACACTGTCCTTATTCAGTTCATTGCAAATTCTGTTTGAGACATGCCTGCTGAAAGAAAAATGTATAATTAAAGAGAAACTAAAAAAGGCATCTATTGTCATTATTTTTAATATGAAAGAGTTCATTTCCAAAAGGCTGTAAAACCATGTAGTACATACATGGTATCTTCAAAAAATATCACAAGTTAGCATTATGTTGTGCTATAAATCATTCCTATTAGATTCGTGAGATTTATATTGACACACATTGCAAAAAGTGAGCTCTCAAAAACAAGGAAGAAAAGCATTAAAATGGGAATAACATTACTGAAAATAAGCAAAATTATCTGCCAACAGAACAAGAATATTACACGTGCTACTTAAAGAGAAAAAACCTTGAAACAAGTGAAATTCTCTAACTTAAAAGCCATCTGGTAAGAAGAAATATCTTGTCAGACAAAAACCAAGTATATTTTGCCTTCAATTAAGATAATTAATCTTACTAAGATTTTAGTTTTTGCATTAACAGGGGATGCAGGGTCTTAAGCTTTATGTTAATCATCAACCTGACACATACTCTCTGCTGCTACAGCTTTGGCAGGTACACCAGAGATTTGCCTTGCAACGCTGTGGGCTTTCTGGTTGAGTCAGCTCTTTTTGGGCCAGAGCCAGCAGTCTGGGGTTTGTCAGGTCTCACACCAGCAGTGCTGACATCATTGCGGAGTTTGTCACCTATGGTGGGTTTGTCTTTTTGTTTCACACAGGACAGGGACAGACAGTAAAACTGAGCAGATGGGGTCATGCTCACAGATGGAAATGTTTGCTTTTCAGTGAAATATCATGTAACACGTAAAACACAAACCCATAGATATATGATGGAGAGCTTCAGTAATAATTTAACTGCTAACCAAGGCAGCGTCATTATGCACTGACTGCTGAACCTGACACACTCATCTAGATGAGGTGAACTAAGGTGTGTAATTTTCTTTTGGCATAAAAGAAATTGTGCAAAGTTTAAACAAAAACATACATCCATTCTGAGGCAAATACGACAAATAAGGAGACGTATATGTTGGACAGAGAGGGCAGGGTGATTAGACACAGGTGGAAAACCTCAGCCAATCAACACCATAGTTAGACAAGACAAAATCAAAATAAAACAGGAAATACCAAAACCAAAACCCTCAGACAGTTTTCTTTATTTGTGCTCTACAGATTGAATTCAATAAAATTATACTTGACTTTGAGCTACTTTTTTGAAATTGTGTTATGTTGAATTAAAGTGTAGAGGCATAACTGAGGCAACTTAAAAAAGTTGACTCACATCTGACTGGAGGATTCCATTTGTCATTTGGACCTCACGCAGAGATCAAAGCTCAATGAGATCTGTGAGGTTTGATGACTTGACCATCCTGCATATGAACATATCACCCCAGAACACATGTTTTGCCTCAACTTTGAGAAGAGGAACTGATGATTGTGAGTCATGACCTCTGGTGACAGACATTGTTTAAACATCATATTTCTTTTTCCGCTACAATGAAAACTGAAGGGCTGTGGATTTCAACACAATAAATGCAGCTGTTCACAAATACGGTGAGCCAGTGGAATAGTTCCCTAACCACTGCACTCTCCAGTTTGATTACACGTTTGTTGTTTGATTAAATCTTGTGTGCATTAAGTGCAGTAACCTTGTCTTATCAGGTGGTGTCTTTAGCTTGTGGGGGCATTTGCAGGTTGTGTTGTTATTAGTAGCTCAGGAATGCCAATTGGCAAGCAGCCTCAGCTTAGTTTCATGAAGTTTCTACAGGGCATGTGGTTTCCCCTCCATAATTTAAACAGTATAATTTACCCACTTTACCACTTAAAGCCCTTTACATTATATAGTCTCATTTCAGCTGTGAGCAAAAGTGGATATTTATGTTCAGAAAGATGCTCATCTTCGTCATAATCATCATCATCAGCAGCAGCAGCTGTAGCAGCAGCAACAACAAACAGCAAAAACACGCCAGACAACATAGCATGATAAAGGTTAAATATGTGAATCACTGCTTCTTGAAGACCTTATTTTTCACATTTCATGTTTCATTTACTTCTTCGTCGGACCACAAATATGACTTCACCCAGAAACATGTTATCGGAGTTGAGAAAGCTAATTCCTGGCTTGGCTGTTGAAATACTTTAAATCCATGAACGTGCAACAATGAAATGGAAACCTTAGTTAAATTAACCAACATGAAGCCCCCCTTCCCCTCCACCGTGCTTCTTCACCTTAGAGAGTAGTTTCATTTATCAGCAGTCATATTTTGTCAAAATAAAGAATCACAGTGTAAACCTGATCATACTTGAGTGTTTTTTTATATGCATCGCACAGAAATAATGCTTCGAGCATCTGCTGATGCAGCTTTTATGGTTTGTTTGCTTAATCATTGTATCAAATCGAGGGTCGAGACTGATAATCAGATATGATAGTGGAGGAGTGTAAATTAAGTTTGCCTCAACAATGGCTGCAGGCTTTGACCTGCCAGAGTAGAATCTACAGAATTTACAGTCAACACTTTTGGCTTCTGGTTTCTATACTACAAAACATGTACACACACATATTTCACCACAACAGACAGAAAGCCCAGACACAGTATGTAGACGTTTCATTGGGAGGTTTGAACCACAAAACCTCCAGAAAATTGGGGTAGTTAGACCCAGCTGTAACTACCAGGATTGTGTGCTATTGGGCCATGTGATTGCCCAACAGCCCAGAGAATACTCCCATATAAAAAATGTGAAGCCTGGTGGAAATGTGCATTTAAAACATGGAGTTGTTCTGGCTGTGGATGCCTGTTTTGGGCTCTCTGATGTTAGCGGAAATCTTGTGGACTCTACCCATCAATCAGGATCAGTGGCCGAGGCCTGAGGATGTGGAGCTGGCTGAGGTTTGTGGATGGACGTCGTCTTTTAAAGCTTATATTAGACACAGATATCCCATTAGAAATGTTGGCACAAATATATTTTAAATGACATGATCATGAATGTGACTTTTTTTGTGCAGAAACTTTTATGTAACTGTAAGAAAGTTTGTTACTTTTATTTCAAAAAGGTGACATTGTGAATATTTGATTAGTCTGATTAGTCCATTATAAAGTGATATGTTTTCTTACTTATATGACAAATAACAGTTTACTCATCTATTTTTTTATCTGAACCAAATTTACCACTCATTTTCTCACCTCATTTTTTCAGTTAAACACTATATATATATATTTCACAGCCTAACTACTTTGTGAAAGTCAGGGGGAGGTAATTGGCTAACAGAAAATGTGTTTTTACCTACATCGGCAGATTTTAAAGACAATGTGCTAGGCTCTAATCTTTGTCTACTATAAACTTGTGTAAACTTGAGAATCTGATCTCACCAAAATTTTAACCACAACACATTCTAATGTATTGTATTTTAAATGGTGGAATAATCTCAACATTACCCGTTGGACAGACAGACACTGGATATGCGTCAATAATAAACACTCCCTTGTCCGTCCTGTTTGTCTTTGTGTCACAAGTGCATCAGTGAAAAAACCCTCTATGATAACGCTGCCACATGCTATTGTATTCCAAAAGTGTAACATGATAAGAAGAATATATAAAGCACCATATGCAGATACATTTTAGACATCTTGTCCTCCAGACCTGAACTCCTCTCAACAACAGGGCTACCTCAGGAGGTTTTACAACCTGAACCCCAGAAGCAGAGTGTCTGGAAGAAGGATCAGGTCCACGTCAGCCATGGAAGAGAAGCTCAGAGAAATGCAAAACTTCTTTGGTCTGAGAGAGACGGGTCGCCTGGACCCTGACACCCTGGATGTGATGAGGGAGCCGAGGTGTGGTGTTCAAGACGTAGAAAACTTCAGCTTTTACCCCGAAAGGCCTAAATGGAAGAACCACACCATCACATATACGTGAGACGTTTAGTTTTTGCTGTTTTTACTGATTACTGAAATAATTTCTTGCAGGTAGTTAAATTTTAAGATTTCATTTTACCAGCAGAGGAAATGTTACTGTAGCTGCAGCAGTGGAAGTTGTTGCTCCCACCATCTCATGTTTGTCTGTCCATCTTTGGGTGCTGGCGTGCAGGGTTGCCAAATACACTCCAGACATGAAGAGAGAGGATGTGGAAAAGTACTTTCGTTCAGCCCTGAAGATGTGGAGTGATGCAGCACCGCTGAGCTTCATCAAAGTCAACCATGGAAAAGCCGATATAGTGTTCTCCTTTGCCCGCAGAAGTAAATCTGAAAACCATATCTGAACAATTATCATGTTGATTAAGATACGCTCAAAACAGAGGTCCCAATTATGGTTAATGATTACACAAACAAATATACAAACATGGGACATTTGTTAATGAGTCCTGTTTCTTTCAATGTGTGAAGAAATGTCTTTTCTGTTTCAGTTCATGGAGATTTCTTTCCCTTTGATGGACCCCGTGGTGTGCTGGCTCATGCCTTTCAGCCAGGAGGGGGGATAGGAGGAGATGTGCACTTTGATGAAGATGAAACATGGACAGACGGGAGGCAAGGTTTGTCAGTCAAAACATGTTTCCAATTCTGTGAGATAGAATTGGCAATGTTATTAATACAGCAATATGAACACAAAACAATCAGAAACCTTTTTGCAAAACAGTGTAATCTTTGTCCTTGTTAAGGTTTACTTCCATGCATTTACTTCCATGTACTGTATTTAAGTTAAAAAATGTTGTGTTTCTGTTATGCTACCTCATACTTCATTTATTTTACAGCTTTACTTAGTTTATACAAAGATTAATATCAAGTCAAACATGAGATTTGGTGCATTATTATAAAATTAAGCTCTACCACAACAACTGCAACAATAACACGATACTTACTACTTTCAAGTACTTATACTACATTAATGGATACATAAAAAGTATAGTAAAAAAATTACATGTTATATACTAATACACCTTTCATGGGTTCGTTTACTGCATAATGAGTACATACAATGTCACTTCTGAACCACCAAACAGCTGTTGCTCTGCTCTTTGTAAATTGAAACTTTGAAAATGTTGGACCACTCCCCAGTCACAGCTGCACCTCCCTTTGACTGCTCATGGGCACGACACCCCCAGTGATCATCACTGGGGTGTAGCCAGTGCCTCTACGTTCCTGATAGTTTCAAACCTACAGACAATTTTCTGCGTGATTCTGTGTCAATGTATCTGTCAAATGGGCTAACAGGACTTGTCTGTTGCTACATTTCAGGTTATAGCCTGTTTGCTGTTGCAGCTCATGAACTTGGCCACTCACTGGGTTTGACTCACTCGAGAGACCCCTCTGCTATCATGTACCCTAATTACAGGTCTCACAGCAGTACACAGTACTCTCTATCCAAAGACGATGTGCTTGGCATCCAAACACTGTACGGTGAGGGAAAAAAAAAGGTTGCACGAAATGGAAATAAAATTATAGTGCACCATAATGTACAATATCATATTTAACGCATTCTGTTTCCATGTTTCCAAGGAGAACCCACAAGAAAAGTGGAAACACAATCAGTCCCCAAAAAGTGTGACCCAAACTTTTCTTTAGACGCAGCAGTTGTGATTGGAAATGAGATTGTTTTCTTTAAAAACAGGTATGGTATGTTTTAAATTAGGATTGCAAAAGCGCTTCCATATGTTTGAGCTGCAACTGAGTGAGTCTGCTTATTGTTTCAATCCAGGTACATGTGGATGAGAACAACACGGTCAACTTATTGGAATCGCCTGAGAGGGAGCTACAGCAGCACGTATTTTCCGAGCATCAATTCTCACTTTGATGCTGCTTATGACATCCCTGCCAAAGGCGTGGCGTACATATTCACTGGTAAAGAGCAATGGGCAGTCCACAAAGCATCACTTAGGTCTTATCAGCATGACAAAGCTGCATTTCCAGAGGGAGGACACAGCATTGCGTCCAAATTACAGCCTTGCACAATGTTGAGTGTTGCAGTTCATACACAAGGCTCAGTGAGTTTGGCTGTGCTTGTGGTATGTTGTGGTTTTTCATAGTGTCCCAAAGTGCAGTGACGCGGCTGTGTTTTTCCAGGTCATAAGTACTGGGTGGTTCAACAGCTTAAGATGAAAAGTGTTGCTGGCTCCATCTACAAGTACGGATTCCCCTCCAGAGTCAAGCAGGTTGACGCAGCTGTGTATGTCAGTGAATATGGGAAAACAGTCTTCTTCGTAGGAGAGGTTTATTACAGGTGACATGTTTTGATGCCTGTTTGTTTCACATTTAAAATGATTCTCTGTTTTTGATCGTTTACATGAAATAAAGACATGAAAATTGTCAAAAGGAAAATGTACCAAACAAAATAAATACATAAATACATTATCAAATATCTACACTGTACCTAAAATGCAATTCAAAGGCAGTAAATCAGTTTGTAAGGATATTACAATGACCAGAAGGAAGTTTACAACATACAGCAAGTGAATTTTAGTATGGACAAATAATTGGACTTTAAACATACATACATAGATCCCTCATACATGAAGAGTGCTGTGTGCACTTCAGAACACACACTGACACTGAAGAAAGCACAGAAACTGAAATTATTTGATGTTCCAATCCTCAGGTTTGATGAGCACAAGAAAAAGATGGACCCCGGCTTCCCCAGACTGATCCAGACAGACTGGCTTGGAGTCCCGAGGAGGGTGGACGCTGCCTTCAAGTCACATGGTAAAAAAAAGAAAGTGAATGTGAAGCGTGTAATACGGTTACACAAACAGAATACAACAGAAATAGAAGTTGTAATTTCTTGTTTTTAACATGTGGGGTTTACCACACGGGTCACACTTTTACACTGAAAATCCCATTTGCCGCAGGGTTCTGCTCCAGTAGAAATGTTCTGCTTACAGCTAAACGTTGTTGTTCACATATCATCTCATTTGTTCTGAAATGACATGAGGGGATAACGCTTTTTTGTATGTTGTTCTGTCGACAGGCAGCATCTTCCTTTTCAGTGGAACAAAATCCTACCAGTATGACTTCAGGCAAAACCGGGTGGTGAATATCATTTCAGCCAACTCTTGGCTGGGATGTTGATACAGTTAATACAGTGATGGGAAAGTTACTGAGAAAACGTAAGAACTCTGAAGTTAGAGATGTTGAGTAAATAAAAGTTATAGTTATTAAACTAAGATAATATGTTGATATGTATATGTATTTGACTAAATTGTTAGATTTTTGGGGCTATGTGTTTACCTGTATATACTGTAACCTCTGATGTCCTCTCAGGTATAAATGTACCTGTACTTAACATGTTAGAGTTAACCTACAGTAACTTCTACTATATTTAAATCTGAATATATAAAAACAAGATGTGTCTTATTAAACTGAAATCAACAAAATGGCCTCTGTTTGTGTTGCATTTTTATGTATTTTACAAATGGATTATTATTTAAGATGCATTAGCAGACACAAAAAGTTAATCTGCAAAGCTACCAAAAACTACAGCTATCAAATAAATGTAGTCGAGTAATATGTTTAACATTTGACTCTGAAATGTAATGACGTACATGAAAGTTGCAAACAAGGAAAATGCTCACGTTAAGTGCAAGAACCTTAGAGTTGTATTATAGTAAGTACAAACCACCTACTTTCCACCATTATTCAGACTTTTTTCCTCTTTGCAAGCCAGGAGGCCTGAACTTCTGCTTAGACAAACAAAAGTAAATAAGCAGGTAAGTGCAGATGATCAGTTTCTTTCCTCTTAGTCAGTGGTAACATGAGTTTACCCCCCAAGTGTCCATAGTGTGGACTTAGTGCCAAAAAATAACTTTACGCACACACACCATGCTCATGTTTGCCCGCCAAGCTGGACTATGGTCACTGTACATTAAATTGATTGACACTGAATCGATTGTATCATCTCCTCCCACTACGTTATCAGAGGGGCCACTGTTTACTCTCCTTCTCCCTCTGGAGCAGTGGCTTGCCTTAACATTTACTGAGGACTCATGCATGCTCTTATTCAGCTTTTGTCAGAACTATACACACCTCAGGCTTCCAAGGCTGCCTTTATAAGAGGAGATTGAACGGAGAGAAGAAAACATTTTAACAAGATGTCCCTGGCTGATATTTGGATTGTGTTGCTGGGGTGTTCGGCCCTGTGTCACGCAGCACCTACCATTTCTCCAACAGCTGCACCTGAGGACGAAGACCTGGCTGAGGTAAAACAAAATATATTCAGCATACATGTTTGCAGCTAGGAACTGTCTGAACTAACAAGGTGAATACAGGAGAACACATCACATTTAAAGCTTGCACTGTAGCGATTAGGGAGGTCAGAGGTGAGACGGGTTGCAAAACGAGTCTTTAAATTCAGATTGTATAGACAAGCAATAAGCACGTCCGTAGTCAGATGAAATTAATTACTTGTCTTATAAAATCAGCTTTCTTCTCTTGGTATCAGGGATACCTTTCTCAGTTCTACGCTGATGTTGGGATGAAAAACACCTCCATGCGAAGCATCACTAACAGCTCCTTCAGCCAGGATCTACGGGCCATGCAGGCTTTCTTTGGCCTCGAGGTAATTACAATCAATGAAAGATTTTACTTCCGTCTTGTAATCAACATAATCATGAATGCTAATAACTTCAACTTTGACAAAGGATTCATACCAAAATGTTAACACTGCTTAAACCTCACTTTTGAAATCTCCTCATATCATCATCTGACCACCAGGTGACTGGTGTCTTGAATAATAAGACTATTGAGGTGATGAAGGCTCCAAGGTGTGGTGTGTCAGACATCAGTCGATATGGACACTTCCCTGGGAAACCCAAATGGGAGAAAAGGCTGATTACATACAGGTAACTGGAAGTACTATACTGTCGGAGCATGTTAATATTGTCAATAGTTTAGTAGTGTTAAGAGTTTAGTCACATGATTGTATTTTTGGTGGTTGAATATAAAAACATCACACAAAAGATGGCTCTGATGATGATAACAGCGGTTATTAATATGATTTGAACAGGATCACTCAGTACACTCCAGATCTGACCCAGAACCAGGTGGATAAAACCATTGCTCAGGCTTTCCAGCTGTACAGCGATGTCATCCCGCTGGACTTTAAACAGGTTTACAGTGGTACTGCAGACATCATGATCCTCTTCAAGGGCGGATGTGAGTCTGAAGTTTTTTAAAACATCCTAAACTTAAATAAAATAACAACGTAAGACTCTAGAGCTGACTGACAAACAGACCGACATCGCCCTCCCAAGGGTCACGTTGCAAATGTGGATAAAAGTAAAGAAGTGAAATGAATTGCCTTAGATTTGTCTGATCTTAAAGTATTTTTCTTAAGCATGGTTACCATCAGTGATGCCCGCTATGGGAATCATTTTCTTTGCATACAGTAATAAACATACACTCTCTATTTTTTTTTAAAATTATAGATTACATATTCTTCTTTGTCTTACTGCAGATCACGGGGACTTTTATCCTTTTGATGGGGCAGGTGGAGTCTTGGCTCACGCTAACTCTCCAGGACAGGGTGAGGGAGGGGACACGCACTTTGATGATGATGAAACCTGGACTCTCACCCAAAGAGGTAAATATAAGCTGAAGCAGCCCTGTCCACTGGGGACGAAGTATATAATCTGTGCAGTTCTACGTGCAGCAGTTCAGTTCAGCTGAAAACTGTTTGGTGTGTGAGAAAGAAATAAAGCCTATATATTCAGCAGAATGTTCTTAATGATTGAGTTTTTACTTTTTTACAGAACACTTTCTCATATGCTGTTAATCGTCTGAATGTGCCCATTCATGAGAATACATTACTGCATGAACAAGCAGATGTAGATAAAACAAAAAAAAAATCCACAATAAATTACTGTATTGTTATGTCGAGGTGTGAATCTGCTGCTGGTGGCGGCCCATGAGTTTGGCCATGCTCTGGGTCTGGATCACTCCAGGGACAGACATGCACTAATGTACCCCACTTATAAATACGTTGACACAAACGGATACAGGCTGCCAGATGACGACAGGCGTGGGGTTCAAACCCTTTACGGTAAGAAAAAAACATAATTTTTCATAAAATGATTTACATTAATGTTGGAATAAATTAAGGCGAGACAATCGTCTATAAAAATGAACAGTCCACATATTGGATTGAAGAAATTTGGCTTCATCTGAGCTACATGACAGAACCTTCTATTCAACCAGTAAACAACTGACCTATGGATGAATGTCTTGTGCTGTACTTTGCAATTTGTGAGAAATAAACTAGATCCATTTTATAAACATTACAGTTTGCCTGTTTAACAGTCTGACTAAATGTTTCTTAAATGTTTATAAAAGTGTATCTTATTAATGTTGATAGTTTGCTTTTTGAGGACTGAATAATTTATCTTTCAGGCAGCCGTACACCTGTGCCCACAACAAAACCTAAACCACCTCCTGGCCCAGAGCCAGAGGAACCAACAGAGGGTCCAAACCTAGATCCTCTGCCCAACCCCAGAGAGGAGCAGTGCAGCCGCGACCTGGTGTTTGACGCTGCTACATCCATCAGGGGAGACCTGTACTTCTTCAAAAATGGGTGTGTTTTAAATATGTGGTGATCATCTTGTTTATGTGGGAAGCATGTAAATACATCTTCTTAAAATCCAAACTAGATACTACTGGAGGAAGAGTACAACTTTCCAAGAAATTCGTTTGACTAAAGTGAACACAAAATGGTCACGAATCAGCTATGTGGATGCTGCCTTTGAAGTCCCATCCAAGGATGTGGTGTATCTTTTCGAAGGTAACGTTAATGGGGTATTGTTAGGTCTGAATGTTGAATATACTTAATTCAGTGAGTACTGTGAAGCTATTCAGGTAAATACATTATATAACAACCTCCAACTGTTTCTCTAAAGGTCGTCAATACTGGGGCATAAGGGCTTATGCAAAGACAATAATTTCAGGCTATCCAAAGTCACTTACCAACCTCGGCCTCCCGTCTTCAGTCACTAAGGTGGATGCAGCCGTTTATGTGTCAACTACTAAAAAAACATTAATTTTTGTGAACAACCAGTATTGGAGGTGAGTGCTGGACATGATTAAGTCTTTCTTTTTATTATTAACGTGGCACGTGCCCGTTTGTCTTTCGTAGATAATAATCAACACAGATCGCTGATATATTAGTGGGTACAGCGACATACCTACAAAGCATTTGTAATAGTCTCTCTTTTCTTTCTTGCAGCTACGATGAGAGCAGAAGCCAAATGGACTCTGGATACCCACGATTTATCAGTCAGGATTTCCCTGGCATAGGCACTAAAATAGATGCAGCCTTTGAGAATTTTGGTGAGAAATCAACTCATTTACCCATTTTCATACAAGTCAAGAGAATATCACCAGAACAGTTTGACATTTTCACTTTCTTGCTGCAAGTTGAATAAGAAGAACTTTAATAAATCTCACGTTTGTACATTAGCTATAACGCTACAGCCAGGTGACAGTTAGCTTTGCTTACCATAAAGTGTGAGACTTCTTTTTGGCTCTTCGGCAGTTGATGAAATTACTATTTGTAATATGAAAAGTCTCATAGTGACAAATCCAAAGAGCATGTCCTCCCTACGGAGCACTTTTACATCATGATCATTGTTTTTTTTTATGGTCCATAACTCTACTGTTTATTCACTTGCCACCATTAACCTAGTTCCCTGCTACAGGAAGCTGGGAACTCGGTTAAGCAGTAAGTAAGTAGCTGTGAAGAGGAGCATTTAGCGGCTATAAAGTCAAATATTTCCTCAGGAGTTGGTGGTAGACCAAAACAGAGCAAAAAGGAGAGTGGATATTGGATCCACAATTGTCAGGTAGAAACAAACACAACTCCAAATGAACGCTATATGTTACTCCGCATCTGCTGGATGAAACCATCCAGTCAGCCATTTGCTAACATGTTTGCCATAACAACTTCAAAAGGTGACTGTATAAGTTGTTGGTAATGTGACATGCCAAAATTGTGTTTATAGCTTGTTTTGCTTCCCCAAGTGGCCAACAAATCAGTTATTAATGTCAGTTGCAGTTCAATTGCATAATCGCATACTTCTCAATCTTCCCTCCCACAGGATATCTATATTTCTCATCTGGCCCCAGGCAGAGTGAGTACTACCTTCCATACAAGAGAGTGATGCGTGTACTGCTCAACTACGGCTGGCTCAACTGTTACTGAGAACTCAGACACAATGACACAATTGTCTATTTCCAAGACTGCAGTTAGAATGCATATTGTGAAACAAATGTGAATAACAGTAAATACATATATTTGCATGATGTGGGGAACAGCTTTCAGATATAGATGTTGTTTTGTAGTCTTCTGATGTATAGCAAATAACAGGGTCAAACTGAGGCAATGGTCAGTGAGTTATCTGATCAGTTGTGTAAACAATCTTTGACCTGCTTTAAAATGTTTCTATTTCATTTTTGTTTTCTGTATGTAAATTATAAAGGGATGTACTGATGGTGAATGTTTTTACTCAGAGATGTTTGCTTATTTCAGTGATTAAAATAAGGGGTTAAAGGTTAGTTCTGAACACATCCCAGGATTTAAAAAAAAGTTAAAATAGAAGGTTAAGAGATCCCCAACAATTTCTCCATCAGCTCCAAGGCCAAACTTGAATACTATTCTTATTTGCATACACCGACTTTGGTCACACAGTAAAAATTAGCAAACATTTTAAGCCATTTGTTGTTTTCTGTCATGTCTGTTAGGTTGAGAAATGCTCAATTCATGATGCTACAATTTAGAATTAAGACCATAGGACTTGTTTAGCTCAACTTTAGCCATATATGGGAAGATCCAATAAGAGCTGAATGACTTTTGTTCTCATAGTTATAGTGTTGCATGTGCGCATCCAGTAGAATTCTGGTTGGGGCATGAAATAAACCAAAGAGGTGTACAGGAGCTATAATCCACAACAACAGGGAGGCTTTAAAGGGTTAGTTCACATAAATTACAACAAAATACATTTTCTCCATTATCTCTAATGTTATCAAGTCATAAAGAGTTTTATTTGCCAGGATTTTTTAGATCTAGATCTATCGAAATTCCTGCTTCCAGCCCAATAGAGGTTATTATATTTCTGCCATCTTCACAGCATTACATCTTTCCCTGAAACAATGTGTTATGGTACCTGAAGAGCATGAAAGATTACTGCCAAATTAACAGTGACTGTTTAGTTACATTTGACTTGATACTTGAAAATGAAAACACACCCAACTTAAATTTGTTTGTACTGTAATTTGTTCTAACACAGACGTTTCTACAAAGTGCAATTTAAAAATTCAATCTTACATCATCGACAATTACCATTATCATCGGTTGCCACTGGGCTGAAATAAGTATTAAATAAAAACTATTCCTTTTCTATTTAAACTGTTAATGAACTGTCATTGTGGGCTTACATTGCACTGTGATTGAACTATGGTTAGCATGTGACAAATAAACTTGACTGATGGGACTCAAAATCGTATTGACCTTTATTTAAGCCGTATTTTAACGTCATGCATGTCATTGTGTCGTAATTGTAAATGTTTCATTTGGATTTTATCATTTCTAAAATTGTAATTAACTTTATTTTTAACCAAACGCACCCCCCCATAGACATATATGTCTATGCATAGACATATATGTCATATTATATCTATTTGTCTATGCACCCCCCCAAAAAAAAACTAAACCGGATATCCGGTACAAGTGGTATCAGCAATAATGTCCGCTGGGAAGACCCACTAACTTTTTGTTCCTCCATCGTTTTGTATATCTAAATTGTAAATACTTGTTCCCTTCGATACTCACGTTTCGAACCATATTACAGAAATGTGTTTTTTCCTGTACACAGCTCCATAGTATATTTTTATCACAACGGAGGCTGCTGCTAACGCTTGGTGGGTAACGTTAGCATTTAGCCACTCTGAATGTAAACAGTGCACTCATGTCAACCGAGGGTTCCGGTTGACACACGGAAACAAACAATCCGGAGCACGAACTAAAATAAGTGGGTTCGCTGGTTTGCTGCAGCAGTTTCATTAAGGTATGTGTGTGTGTCTCTTTTTGCTTTTAGCTAACTGTTACTCTTTTATATCATGTTGTTAGCATCTGTGAGCAATTAGCAAGTCTCAGCTAACTTGTACTTTAACAGAATATGCAGCTCTCTGTGTGTGTGTGTGTGTTGTCAACATTGCTAATGCTATACTGACATAGCTGAGTGGATGAGGTACAGTACCTGCACCTCAGGAGATAATATATGTATTTTTAATGTTTCTTCTCTGTACAGGTCCCTGTCGCCTATGGAGTCTCTCAACACCTTTGAATCTGAGATGGAGGCTGATGGACAGGGGAACTACTCTCTGTTTCCTGCTCTGGATAGCATTGCAAGTCTGTCTGGGACCACTGAAACTCTGGAGAGGTTGTTGAAAATAATCTAATTTTATATGTTACACATATAGTAAATACACTGTGCAGTATTTACTACATCCATCTAGATTAGCTCCAGACAAGAGCAACAATCCACGTAGAAGTGCCCAAATGAAAATAGGTTATTAATGGGTGAAGTTTTGGACTGGCAGGAAATCAAATCATGAGACAAATCAAATCTGATACCATGATTTAATACCAAACTAAACATTAGAGAAATGCTTTGCGATTCTGAAGTTTTTTCTTAGTCACATCATTTGGACTCAAGTGATCACACAACATTGTTGAGTTTAAAATATGTACACAGTATCTCTCACATTGCATTATGCCAATGTGATTCATTACCCGGGTGCAGTCTTAGTATGTACTTAAAACTGGATAATGCTCTAAAATGTTTATATATCAAAAGTAATGATTTTCAAAGTGCCAATTAATCAAATAATTAAAATAAATAAATATTACACTGGATGATACTAATCATTTTCTATTTGCAGCGAACCACCTAGTGATATTGCAGAGAAGCCAAACCTCACATGGCTCGATGCTGCACAGGTATCTGCCATATGTTGTTTATAATTCAGTCATTGTTAACATTTACCATGTTCAACTGCTGTGTGTTTTTATTTTGTTTTGTTTTTGCAAGTCTTTTTTGTTTCTCCTTTTTCTCATGTAGATTGTCTTGGAAGAAGCTGGTCGTCCTATGCACATAAAGGAGATTAAACAGAGAATCATCGACAGAGGACTTGTTCAATCCAAGTACAGCAATCTTTTCAGTTTACTACACATCTTATTGCCCATGTGCTCACACGTTAAGCCAATAATGACGATAGGTTTTTTTTTTTGATGTTCACTGAATATTTATTGTCTTAATTTCTTAAGTAGACCACAAACTTGTTCCTGAATCTAAGTTTTAGGGCAGGTTCACACCTAAGGTCTTGTTCCTGAATCGAACCAATGTGAGGATAATATATTGTTTCATTTTCCAACTGCTCTGGTTTGTATTTACAAAGGCAAAAACTCAAATGGGCCAGAAATTGTAATCAAAAACCATGTGGTGGAAATGTAATTTGATTTGATGGTCATATAGTCGGCGAGTAAAAAGACAACAAACCCTTCAAATTTCTACCTGAATAAAAATTAATGCGCTCCAGAGGTCCCTTGACAGAGCTCCGAGACCACCCTTTGAGGTGGGAAACACTCCAGTAAACACTTTAGTGCTTGGTTAAACTGGACATGATGTGAACCTGCCTGAAGACTTTGCTTTTTTGTTCTCTCCTTGGCAGTGCAAAATCAAGCCTGGAGGCTGTCATGTACCGTGAGGTAAGGACGTTTAAGACTCAGTCTGACGGCAACCTCTGCTGTTGAGGATAATAAAATGCCCCTCCGTTTAATGTTTGTGTGAGTTCAGCTGATACAACACATGCATGATCTGTATTTCCATTACTATTCTTTCTTTCTCCATGTTTTGCCATCTTGCATCTTTTGACCTTGTTTGAAAAGAGGCAGACCCTTCTGTGTTTTAATCAGAGCAAAGGATGCTCTCTGCTGTATCTGAGAATGGTGGAATTTATCTTAATTGACCCTCCCCTGCCCCAGTTTTTGGGAATCAAATTTGGCTTTCCCTGCCCCATGCATTGGCCTCAGTCTCACATTATGTTTCAGACACAAAAAGGCAGCAGGAGATTCAAGAGGATTGAGAACAGAAATGGAGTCTTTGCACTGCTGGTGAGTTATATGGGACACTTAATGCCAGTTTCACACAAGATTTGGGCCCAGAACTGTAGTTAGACACACAAACCACTGCGTGGTATGGTTCTAACATATAGACAGATTTTATTTATGTTACATTTCAACATCATTAAAAGTGGTAGGTGAAGGGTTTTCGCAGCGGAGGTTCAATGATGCCAAGTTGTCTGCTAGCCTGGTGTGATGTCATATGATATCTGCTATTTGTTTTCTTACCTTATTAAAAGCAAATGCTAGGATCCAGAAGGAAGACATTTAAAGTAGAGATGGCTTGGAGTCACTCTTAATGTCTAATTATAGTTACAGTACTCCACAGTACCAATACGCCCTTAATAAACCTTAAATAGTGTAGTATCCATCCTTAGAAAATAAAAGCTAAACTCCAAAATCCTCTCAGAAGAGTTTTGAGATAAATTCACAATAATAATGTCTTTATTTCTTCAAGATTTCATGCACATTTTGTTTTCAGTAATCACTGTTTGTCATATAGAAGTTTAAGTTTAAGCTCCATCTGTGCTTTTTAATCATTTGCACTTATGTCTGTATTTTCAACCATCATTCTGAAGGCAACACAAGCATTAGCTTCAGGTTCTCCTGGTGCATATGGACAGATCTCTGCCATTCTCGCCCTCCCTCTTTCTCCTCACAGACTGATGAGGAGCGGCAGCAGGCCCTGCAGGCCTTCACCGCCCAATCTTTCCTCGGCTCTCCGCAGCAGAACACCATCTCCAGTTCTGGCTCAGGTGCCTCTGTGCCCGCCTTCCCGTCCCCCACCAGTTCCTCAGATCACAAGACCAAGATGAAGAGAGGGCCGCGAAAAAACCAGAACGAAAAATACAGACTTAAATACCTTAGACTACGCAAAGCTGCCCGTACCATGATATTTGTAAGTAAGCAAGCTATTAATTCTTGAAAAGCTATGTTTTCTTTCACTTCTCAAATATATGGTAAAGTTTTATAAAGAGTGGTTGTTAGCGTTTTCATTATTGGTGAGAACTGTTGAATTTTTATAGAATTTTAGTTACTCTCAGTTTAGATACACAGCTCTTTAATTATCAGTGTTGTAATACTGTTTTATCTGCAGGAGAATGCAGCTCTCTGTGATGAAATTGCCCACTTAGAAGAGAAGTTTCTGAGGGCAAAGGAGGAGCGGAGGTGAGCAGATATGTCTCAGCTGTGTTTATAATTCACGTAATGTTCTAAAAATTAAAACTGGCCAACATTTCATTTCACATTTTATTTTTTAACTCTTATACACACTCCCATACACACTTTCACACCATGTCACATTTAAAAAAAACAAAACCCAATAATTAATTCATATTCATTTTCATTTCCAGGTTTTTACTGAAGTCGTTGTTGCAGTACCAGTCTTTTTCAGAGGGGGAGATACTGCCAACACCTGGCTCAAGCTCTCATCCACCTGGACCGCCTGCGGCATTAACCTCAGGTCCTGCAGGGGCTTCAGGCCTGTCGGGGGGGCATAACCTGGTGTCAGTGGTGTCAACAGGGGAGGACGGACTTCTTAAAAAACCTAAGAAGGAAAGGAAAGAGCGAGGCAGGGAAAATGGAAAGGAGGAACGTGAGTGCTGTGGGCAAGCTTTACTGTGATGCATATTGAAAATAGATGGATTTGAAATGGTTTATGTTTCAAGACAGTTTGCACAATATCTTATTTTCTGGTGTTTATTCAGTTCCAAAGAAGATGACTAAGAAGAGAAAGCTGGCAGACGGGTCTCGGAAGCTGGTGCAGCCCATCCCCCTGGACTCATCTGGTCGCCCCGTCTTTCCCATCGTACTGGGAGGTTTAACAATCTACAGTCTGGGAGAGGTCAGTGTCTGTTATGACTCGCATGTCAGAGCTTTATTATCACCATGGTCACTTATATTATTAGTCATACTGTACATGCCCTCTTCTTGCTACGACAAGTAAAACTGTCCACCAGAACGTGGCTCTATAAATAAATATTAAGTCTACATAACAACAAGACGCTGACAATAACAACTAAATGCATGTTTCCAAATGCAAACTTTTGTCTGCCCTCCAGATCATCACAGACAGGATGCTGTTCCATGATGAGTGCGCCATCTACCCAGTGGGCTTCTGCAGCACACGAGTCTTCGCCAGCATGAAAAACCCAGACCAGCAGTGCCTCTATACCTGCCAAATCAAGGATGGGGGGAACAGGCCCACAGGTGCGCGCACACACAAACACAGATGTTATTGAAGTCGGGTTTGCCAAATGTCCTCATTTACAGATGTAAATAGTTTTTAGATAAGAAAATGAATTAAAATTAAGATGAATAAAACATTTTGTCTGTTGAGATTCAAGTGAAAACAATAAATGTGCTGTGTACAACCTAATATTGCCCCCACAGTTTGAGATTGTGCCTGAAGAAGATCCTCAGAATGCCATTGTGGCCTCCTCTGCCCTGACGTGCCACTCCAACCTGCTGAAGGCCATCGCAGCTGTCAGGTACCAAAGTTCAGCACAAAGGCGAGGATTTGTTGTGTTTGATTGGGGTATTCAGCAGAAATCCACAAACGCATGAGGTTTTGTATTTTGGTGTCACCATATGTCCAAGACAAATATTTTAAGCTAAGTCAACTTCATTTATTCACTGTTTAATATAATTATGAGCTCTTTCGTGTGTCCTTTTCTTAGTTCCAAGGCTGTGGTGCCCATCGTGCCATCAGGAGCTGACTTCTTTGGCTTTTCACACTCCACCATCCAGAACCTCATCCAGAGTTGTCCTGGAGCACGCAAATGTAGCAAGTAAGTTCAACCATCTCACTGAATATGGATATACAGCTGCAAAACACACAGCAGACGTCACACCTTTTGTAGATTAGGAATTAAGGAAAATAATTAGACAAGAGCTTAGTGTAGGTAATGTGGTAACTTCGGGAAAACCATGAGATGTGCTTCCCAGACAGAGATTCTAAGGGCATTTTACAGATGAGTCATTTAATTATAATAAATATTATATATTGGAATGTGTTTTCACACCTGTTTTCCCAGATACAAAGCATTAATATGATGATGAATATGATTATATTTTTTGGTGATATGGAATCATTTCAATCTTTACTTAGAAGGAAAACATTAATTAATCATGAGTAACTCATTTTTAGGTCATGGAAACATGCTGACTTACTTATGCACAGGGAATTTATATTTTGTCGGGATCTAGCATTTATTAACCATTTCTACACAGTTAATTCTCTAGCTGAAGCTGAAAGTTTCTGCATTTATTCAAATGAGCTTGAAATATGCAAATTACAGGGCATGATTCATTTATTTCTATCATGTTAATATATTCAGCCAGCTTATACTCACTAGGAGTTGAGGTTTCTTTATAACTGGACATCTTTTCTTTTTCTGTGTTCACATTAGCTACCGATGGATACGTTTTGAGGTGTGTCGCCCTGGTGACGGCCAGGTTCCTCACAGCCTATCCGAGGACGACGCCTCAGTCAACTTTGAGGCCTACCAGAGACACAAGGGCTTTGATGAGAACGTCAAGACGGAGCACATAACAGGTTAAATATCACTTCACACCCTCAGCCTGTTACATTTACAGGAACTTGATTACTGCATGTGCTGTACAAGCAAACACTTCTCAGGTTATGTCGGTGTGCATCAAAGCTGGGCTGTCCATTAAACACATAGGAACTGGGCAGCCTTAAGTTTAACAGCTGGGCTTGCGGCAAGAAGTTCACAGGTAAAAACCTCTTGCTGGGGAAACAAATAAAAACTGTCTTCTTTCTGGACAACTGCTGTCAGAGTAAAGCAGTGAAGCTGCTCCAGTGGAGTCACTCAGTTGTACTTTTGCTCTGCTGGAGCGAATGTGTGTGAATAACCTTCCTAACCCCACCACCTGCTCCTCCAGACCTCTGCTGTAAATAACATATCATAAATCTAAGTGGCTAGGTTAGCTGAGAAAGAAGCATTTTAGGATTAGGAAAATGCCAAATATTTCACAGTACTTCAATTTGTGTTATCTCCTGCATAATCTAATGCGGACGTGATGATCACTCAGCGTTGACAGTGACTCTTCTTCTATTTATCCATGTGTCGTTCCTCAGGACAGACCCCGCAGTCTCCTAGCTCCTCTCACCAGCACCACCTGACCTCGCCCACCATGAAGGCCTCTACCTCATATTTCAGCTCCTGATTCTGAAAGTGCCAGCTGAAAACAAGCTCAAACGTGATTGCAATCCTTGCAGACTTTCATTCTTTACTGAACTTACTATATTTTTTTCCCCCTCGCCTTTTCCTACTGGTTCAACAATTCAGGAAACACAGGTATATAGTAACTTAAACCTCTGCTACATATTGTATGTAATCTTTTAGCAAGTCACTGACCACATTACTGGTGATGTGTGCTAGCACGGTTGATGCAAATATATTGACGAGTTAGCTTCATGCTTAACATGCCAATAGCAACATAAACCTAATGCCTCTGTATTGAGAAATGCATTTCTTACTGTATGTGTATAAACATCTGCGCTGAATTTTAGAAATTGAGTCCCAGTTGACTGTGACCAGAATAAGTGAAACAAGGGTCCTTATTCTTTCCCATATACAAGGTACAAAGTACATGGCACACAATTACATTGGCATTAAACTGATGGTACTTTGCTTAAAGTTGCAGTTATAATTCATTATAGGTAACATTTTATTCCAGTTGAAGCAACAGTTGGTCATGTTTCTGAGTAATATTCATTGTATTTCCATTTTGCTTTGAAGTAAAAGCATTGGCTTTGAATGTAACACACCCACATATACTTAGTAGTTGATTTGTCATTTATTTGTGCAAATTCAGCCATAACGGTTTGTTTGGGTTGTAAACTTTTTGTTAAAAAATAAACACATTCGTCCTGGTACATTCATACAGTTTAGCCATTATTGGCAGTGGTTGAAACAGCACAGGTTGTATGAAGGATAAGGCATGAGGCCAAAATGATAGATACACCTAACTCCCACAGGGCTTCAATAAGCACTTACAGAATACTTTTTTTAACTGGCTACATATCTGTCCAGTCAGCCAATTTGGACTATAAGGAAGAAAAGGCATTTGTGGTTAAATAGTTTTTCGAAACATTTCCTGGGGTTGGAAAGCGGTTGATAATAAACGGAGGTGCAGGTAAAATCCTACTGGCACTGTAGATTGGACAGGCTTTGAAGTCACAGGGCCAGTCTCTCCATGCATAGCGGAGGGCCGTTACTTCAGCAGCAGGTGGACACAAACTGGCAGATAACTGGACAGTGGTCTCATCCCACTGCATCATGCGAGCTGGAACCCAAGGAGACTGAGGCCCGCAAGGAGCCTGCGTTCCCGAGCAACAGATCTTGATTAAAAGAAAGAAATGAGTTTGTTCAAGAAATTCTCAGACCAAACATCAACTACATCCCATGGTGTGTTAGCATTGTTTACAAAGCAAGCGGACAAATATGGGACATAACTCACACTGGCTACAGCCGCCAGCCTTACCTCAAAGATGTCTGGAGATGGTGTGACATAGACTGCCTGGTCATAGGTAATGTTGACATACAATTGGGTGGACAGGATTTTGTAGGGGAAAGGTCCACGGAAGGTCACATCCTTCTCATTATAAGCCACTGCCCTCGCCCCTAATGTCAGTCTGTACGCGACGTCCTGCTTGTCCCGGGGATGGATCCTGAAACAAAATAAAATCAAAAATCCTTTCAACAGTCAATTCAAGAACAAAGAAGTGCTCAACACTTGGAAATAAAAAAAAGCAGGTCACATCATCACACTTTCATACTTTTAATGAAAACAAAAAAGCAGCACAAAGTTGTTTCAATGTTGGTCTTTAAGTTTTCAGTAAATTAAAAAGTCTGCTGATGTGAAAATCATGCAGCATTTCAAGTGCAAGTTTTAGAGATGTTTATAAAAGATCTTAAAATCTTAAAAAGACTTAACTGGAAGTCAGAGCAGAAACATTTGAACAGGTGTAATTTGAGCTCTTTGCTCCAATTAAAACTAAAACCTGCTGCAGCATTTTCTTTATAAACATAGTCTCAAGAAAAAAAATCAGGTCAAACCTGGCATGGTAATTAAAAATAGCACTGCCCTTCTGCACCACACCTCTCATATTAAGAATAAGTTTTACATGAAATTCTGTAAGAATTGTTGATCAAATCTACGTGAAGGACTTCTACACGTACCGTTCCTGGTGTGGTACCACTTATTAGTCACAGGGGTATTAATGAACAAGCAAAATGTAATGCTGCTCAGTATTGTAAAGGTTTCACATGATGATGAAGACAAACAAAGTCCTTACGTGCCGTAGGGTGAGGTTTCGTCTGGTAAATCCAAAGCCACAGCCATGAATGTTTTCTTCATACGAATGTTCGGGACAAAGCCAATGTCTGCTGTCTGGTGCCAGCGGATGTTCGGAAAGCCTTCATCTTTGGAGCCTTTTACGTTGGTGCTCAGCTGCAAAGCACAAAAAAAAAGAAATCATGGATTAGCGCTGCAATACTGCGAATAATATTTGCAAAAGCTTTCTATGGTTTACTTTACCTACATAGTGGCAAAGTAGCAGCACATATTTCTGTCTGCCACAGTCTCTTCTTTGATGCTACCACTAGGGGAGCGCCAAAATCAGACATGTCTCAAATTTTACATAAAGGATAGTGTTTCTTAAAAATCCACTGTAACAGGGCTCTACCGTGCAAGTATTTGCAAAAAACAGATACCTGCGAAGTGAATTTTTGAGCACACTATGTGAGTTAAGACTACAACCTCCCGTAATAATCAACAATACTGTACCCTCCACCCCTGATACTAATCATTCAAAGCATAGTTGCACTGTTTTCAATGTGTCAGATTTCCCCAAACAATCTGTTTCAATGTTTTAAAAAGCTTTGACAATGTTTTTAAGGCAAATGCCGAGTGTCCAGATAGTAGAGCCTTCACTTCCATAATACACTGTGGTACACTGGTTAACTGCACACAAGGAGAAGGAGCACACGCACGCAGTCAAGTTAGAAGTTCATTGTTAATATACTCTCCTTGGGGAAAAAGTTAGCGCACTATTTTGATTGTCTGTGTATCTGTACTTGTTCATATTACGCAAGGTAAAACTAAAATGCCAACATACCTGGACAAATCCAAAGGGGAAGTCGAGAGCTGTCTGCCCCCCTGAGCCGTGGTGAAATGCCATCCTCCAGTCATCAATCATCGCAGGGAAGGAGCAGTTGTACTTGTTTTGATGGTAGTCTGCATTTTTCTCACCTGAAAGGGACACATGCCTTTATAGACTCATGACATACACGTGACAATAATGAACATCACATGACCACAGACATACCTGTGCAGGTAGTCTTACCTTGGTACCAGAGGGCTCCTTTGATAGTCATGTTGAGCATTGGGTGGATCATTGCATTCCACAAGACAGAATTTTTTTCAGGACTGAGAGATTTTAACATGCAAAAAGTAGCAAAAGTGCAGTTAGTGCACACTGACTTTTGTTAGTTATAACACATAATTATTGTGAAATTGAGAAAAGTTAATATACTTGCAGGAGAACATTTTGTCACACATGCACGTCCTTCATCTACTAGCACCCATAATAGGCTGCAGGTCAGCTGAATTGTGTTTTTTCATATCTTTACCCCTGTATCGTTTTCTCTAGTCCACACTGCTCCAGTGCTCTTGAAGAAGACCATGCTTCAACAGATGTGCCTCCCCAGCATGACTCCACCAGTCCTATGGGGTAATTCAGCTTCTCATAAATGTAGCGTCCAAAGAGCCAGCACACTGCAGAGAACTCTGCCACATCTGGAAATACACCTGCCTGTTAATCAGCCAGTCAGCAGAATGCAAGCAGGTGCTAGTATGCACTAAAACAAATGGCATCATGGTTGATATTTGTTGTTTATTTGATCAAATCTGATTACACTATAAAGTACTATATTATCCAGTCCTGTCACCATAACAAAATACATAACATTTGCAATATCCTGTGTGCATGTTTCTATTGTGCAGCATTTGGAATTGGCTCCGTTGTAGCTCAACACCCTAAACCAAACCTTCAATAGTCTACAAGTCTTTAAACAATTCTATGACTACATAAATAAAGTCTTGACTTACTTGTTGGGGGCACAGACCAGGGAAGGTTTACTTGTATCAAGTCAATCAGTTCAGTTTCACTCTGATTCAAGGCTGCCATAAAAGTCCTAATATAAGGGTACTGTGCTGCGAGGGCCAGCTCCTCTGATGCATTGAAAATCTAGTGGAGAATGAATAAATTAATTAATAAAAGAGAGCCTATTAAAAATTAAATTTGAATAAATACATACAAAGCAAAAGTTACTTTTGTCTGGAATGCTTTAATGGACTTTCTGACCATTACAGCCAAAGTAAGACTTTTAAGGTTTTGCTCTATGTCAGAGATGTTTTTAATCATCTTTCTGGCATTGAGCCTTTCCCTTGAAGCCAATTCTGTTGCGGCAAACCGTGAAAGTAAACTGAAGTCATACTAATGCACCTATGTTTTGTGTACAATGAAAGTGAAGTTCAAGATTCTGCCTTACAGACTTCCACTGCACGCGCTCATCAGAAAGACAGGCACATGTTCACTTGGCTCGGCCTACCTGAGATGTTTGAAAGTACATGTTGCTCTGTCCTCCACACAACCAGACATCTCCAAACAGCACATCTGTCAGTGTGGCTGTGGTGTTCTGAACGGCTGCTGTCACACTGTACGGACCACCAGCTTCAACAGGGTCGAGGGTGACTCGCCAGATACCTGTAAAATACCATGGCTTTGATACATGGACCGAAAACAAAGTAAAGTGACCAAATGAATAAGTGAAAGCTTTTAGCCTTTGGTCTTAGGCCATAGGGTTTTACGGATTGTGAAACCAGTTGTTGAAACTCGTGACAGCAAAGCTTGTCACAATAACTATACCACATCTGTAAAAACAGGTTGAGGAAGTAATTCCCGAAACTTCCACATTTTTTCAGGCCACACCCCCTAACTGTAACAACAAAAGCTCTGGTACAAAAAGATGTTATATCTGCCCTGTCAGGATCACCCATTCAGTATGTTACCCTGCAGATGTCAGCATAAAAGTCCCACCTTACAACAACCAGCCATAGTACTCACCATTTGTCACAGTGATCGGTGAGGTTGTCTGTTGTGTTGGTCCTGACAAAAAGACGGTGACTTCTGCACGCTCAGGGCCATAGCCCCACAGCACAGCTTTCTCTGGAGACATCTGCAGCACCATGTGATCTCCATAGTAAGAGGCAAAGCGCAGCTTCCCATCTACATACACAACAAATCGCACTATTTCCTTAGTGGTTCTACTGAGATGCAACGAGAAATATTTACTCAGAACGTGGAGAACATTCAAAATCACAAGGTAGCACAGAACTGGCTTTTGGTTTCAGTTTTAAAATATTAAGGAAGCGTCAAAGTCAAGCCAAGAAAGAAAGGGTAGGAAAGAAAGCCAGTAGTCAGTGCCAGTACACTACAGTTTAACGTTAATGCTGACAGACACACACCGTTTGGTACACTGTAGGTTAACGTTACTCACCACAGTTGCGGAAATAAGCTAACGTGATAAGGATAAAAATAAAGAGCGTCGCGGCCATGACAAGAAGACAACCAAAGCTCATGCAACGCTGACAAGCTCTGTAAGACAAAGTCATGCCAGTCTGCTCACATCCTCGTGACAGTATGAAGCAGCACAGCAAACTTCACTAATGAAGTATTACCGCATCACATGCTGCGCCAATGGCGTGCAAGAGTATACACTTCCTGTCTTCTTTCCCCCACCTACTCGTATGGTGGAAGGGAGAGACGGCGAAATGAAAGATACAACTGAACGCATATTTGACCTGTGAGTGCTGTTATCGGTAGATATTAAACGTTAATATAACTTAACTTACTTATAACTGATACCTGAGCCGTCTTTGCCCCCTATGCTGCCAACAGAGATGTGTTGCTGAGACAGCTACAGGTCCCAAGCACAGTTCATTTTCACCTGGGGCGAGTACAATCTCAAAACGTTTTGCACCGGTTTGCAACGTTTTCAGATTGAACGGCATGTTTCCTTGAAACGTTGCGCAGCGTCTGCAACGGGCTTTGAGGTCTTTTTGCTCACGTTTGGTGGGCGTGTCTCAACATAACGGCGTTAAAAAAACGGCGTTTTGAGATTGATCCAACTCGCCCAAGACCCCCCTCCTTGTCTCAGAGGGGCGAGGCACTGAAGTTGGAACAGGAACACAATATTGCCTAATGACTCTCGCGGCATTTTCTCTGCAAATGCTATGAGATCAGTCATTGACTTCAGCAGACAGTAAGCTGATGCAGGTAGAATGACTTGACGGCGTCTTTCCGGGGCCCTGCAAGTCACATTCAGCTCACGTTGAACTATCAAGTTGGTGAAAGTCAGCCGCAGTCATCTCGCATATGCACCTTGGTAACATGCAAATCCAATTACCTATAGCAGCAGACAGTTAGACTGGCAAATTTAAGTCCCATATTCACTTTCCTTTTAGCTGTTTTGTTCTCAACAAGCAACTTAAGTTTTTTTTTTTAGCTTGCTAAATCTTCTACTGTTATAGTCGTTATGCCTTTTTACAGGGAGTGGATGGTTATTGAGTTTGTCAGACAAGTTTTGATAAAATGAATTTTTGCTGCAGGACAGAGTGATGAGGCCAAACTGAAAAAGCATTGTTAAATCCAAAACATTTAATAATGCAGCTTTACCGTAAAAGAAATAGCCCTAATGTTGTTTGTAGAAATGCAAGAGAAGACTTTTCATTTAATTTAATACACGTGTTTCATATGTGACAACTCTTCTGTCACGTGTTTACTGTAGTTGTTTTGATCGATATGATGGTGTTCATTTTTGGTGTGACGTGTATGTCGTAGGCCACTAGAGGGCAGCAGGTACACCTATAATTTTGTAGGGCTGTATGAGGTATTTATACAATCTATGATTCATCCACAGTCAGTGGATTAACTGCAGTAGATGACTGTCAGTGTGTCCACAGTTTGGAGAAACTGCTATGAACAGAGTCAGCTGGAAAATGTATTTTAGCATAGGTATACAGAAGTTCTACGATTAAGAGCTCCAAAGGAAATGGCTGTGTGATGGCAAGTTAAAGTGCTGAGGTATGTTCTAAATGTCAACTGGCTTTTACATTATTCATGCTAAATGATGAGCCCATAGCCAGGTAAATCTCTCTGTATATATACAGCAACTTTGAAATCTAGCAGCTGATGCGCTTTATGTCAAACAGCAATGATAGGTTTGATGGTTTGCCAGAGCTGGGGGGGGGGGCTATATAGGAAAAACCTAAGAATCCTCCAAGAAAACGTTTCTGATGCTCCAGGTAAAAAACTCTCAGAGGATGAATTACAGTCAAAAAAAGAAAGCGGTCAACGGTGACGACACAAATAACTAGAGAGAAGAGAAGGGACAGAGGAAGGACCTGAATCTTGGACAGGTTGGTACTTGTAAAATATTTGGAATAGACTAGTTATTACTTTTCCTCTACCTAAATAATGACTTTTTGTCTTGGAACTGTGGAAATTTATCTCCTGGGGTCAGGCTTACCTGGAGGCAGACGTCATAATCACATGTTGGCAGTGTTTGTGTAATTACTCTCACTGCCAGAAGGGGAGACAAAGGTTTCCCAGTGCAGGTTTAAAATCTGGAGATTTCAAAAGTCTGCTGAACCAGAATCAGTGAAAGATGTTGTGGAAAAATTGTCAATAGAGCTTAATTAATCTTTATCATTAATTAATATTTATCTAATTATCCAAAAACGAATGTATAATTAACAATGCTAGCAATGCTGAGTGATGATTCTGGTCCATCCTGTACCAGAGGGCTTGCTTTGATAAGGGCTATTCAAGAGTTAACGGATTTCTTGAGTTTGTCATCTTCTCAAACAAACAACTTCTGATGTTTACACATTGTCTAAAATGTTTTGAATGAAACTCATACCGGACAAACTTTCCTATTATAGACAGCAGTTCCCTTTTCATTATGCTGTCATTTAACTCTTGAATCAAACTTGGAGAATACCAACAATAACATGACAAAAAAGAACAAACTTATTAAGAACATTTTTTTATATGCCCCAAAATCACAAATTATCCTTATAAAGGGCTTTACAATCTGTGCAGCACACCATGCCACCTTCTACCTTCAGTTAATAAACAATTACAGCGAGGGCTTGTGAAACTTTAAAACTAGCTTAACATAATTGCGTAGTTTCTCAAATCTGCCCCTCAGATGCCCAAAGCACCACACTACTGTGAAGTAGATCCTTATGGAGGCCAAAGTAATTAACATCTATAGACTAAAACAACAGCATGAAAGATGCAAGCAGGCATAACATTAATTATCCAACAGTTTACTGGCCAGGTGTTTACTTAGCGAGGCATTTTACCACGTTTTCCTGTAGTAAAGACAAATGAACACGGCGTGTTCTTTTGGCATGCTATTTAAAACAAAACCTCAACACATATACAGAGATAAGTGATGGATATGGGCACCGGAATGGGAAAGCTGTTGGCTGGAGCATACATTAATGAGAGAACTGTAAAGTGAGGAATAGAAATGTGTTCATGGAGTGTCTTTATCGTGAGATGTAGAGTAACTACAAAGGGCTACTATACATGCGATTATGTCTCTTTTGCATTAATGCTTAAAAAAGAATCATTTGACCATGCAGCTTTCAGTGTGCACAAACCGTGTCAATTACATACCCCTTCAAAGGCAAGTGATAATATTTGAAATTGGACATTTATCTTAATGTGAATCCCAGGCTCAGCGTTTTTACAGTATGTCCAGCCACTGTGTGTGCTAACTGTTTCCTCAAACAGTGGATGCATATGAGGCACATGATAATATATAATAATAATGTCTTGTTCTTTTTTAGTTTTGTGTAGATTTACATTTTAATTTCAGATTCCTATTCTTGCCCATTCCCTGTCAGTTCTGCTGCTAATTGACACAACCGTCAAATCCTACCACAGCCTCATTAGAGCATCTGTGAAACAACTTCCAACACAGAGGCAGCTGAACATATGCCACTTTCAACATGATGGAAAGGAACAGAATGGGAATTACTTCTCTGAACTTACAGTTTGGGAGAGATACAGTATGTATGAAAGGTACACTATGATGTAAAATATGGAATATAATCCTTTTATACTATTAGCAATTACATTTCAGTATCCAGACACAATGTGTTTGCTATAATCATAAATCCTCATTTGGAAATAGAGTCTTGTTATCACTTTCAAGGTTTCTTTGCTTCATTTGGTTTGCAAACTGGAGGTACAAAAATGCAGTGGAATGTTCTTTTAACAGCGACAGTATAATACAAATTATAACATAGTTTATGCAAATTTTAGACCTTGATTTGATTATTTCCATGTGGAAATGAGAACCTTCCCAGTTCCCAAAAGCACATTTTTCCAAACCCAAAAGATTTGGAATATACTCTGAGGCATGCAGGTTGAACATCCCAAACTCTTCTCTCTGAGACTGTTTGAGATCATTCCCAATGAATACTCAGGAAAATGCAAACTATGCCGTTGCTGTTGGCTACACCAACTCAAACTCTAACTGACCCTGAAAGCTGACGTCAGTTATCAAAGCTATTCATTGAAATCAGCAAGAATATTTTCCGTCAACTAAGTGAACACAGTTCATTTAGTTTGAATGGTTTCAGAATGACCTTCCTGTGGAGGTGAAGTAAGTAAGTAAAGTAAACAAATTTGAATTAAGAACATACTAATCATGTTGAAGCAATTTGTAAATGCACAAAGGCATGACAAATGAAATGTTTACGTCTGGTTTCATATGAAAGTGGATACATTAACATGGATGTGAAACAAACCCTGCACCTCCATTTTCTTGCTAAGTACACATCAAAAAGACAAATCGTACATATATGCCTACTACCTGTATTTACTGACAGAGAGAACCATACCTTGTCAAGCAATTCACCAGTTACAGCAGCCTGCACACTCTCCACAGACAGTGCAGATCTATTATTTACTTATCATGTTTCTCTACATGCACACCAAGACAGTGTCAAACTGATGTGCATTTCCAAGTGAGTAATGCCTCAATATTACCAATCCATTTCAGAGTCCTTGCCAGTGCTCAAGTTAAATTGCAGAAATTGGGTTGAAAATGGCTATCCCCCCTCTAGTGATCCGTGGAATGGGCTCTGGCCCGGTCCATCACATTTTACAGCTAATTTCATGTGGTGAAATGAGAGATGCAAATATGTTTGTGGCTTCGTGCAGGAACCAAGATTTATGACTGCTGTCCAGGGCCCTCATAGGTCTCTTAACACATCAGCTCCCATCCATCATGTGACAAATCCCTCGTATTAGCGCCTCCCTTTAAGTCACTCAGCAGCTATTAGGTGCATGAGAGGAGCCTGAGCATCATCTCCTGTATAGCCTACATTGCGTCATGTACACTTTCACACTCACTGCCACCTAAATCACTTTACACATGAGACTGCCTTGCCCCATTTATGCCTAAACAACCTGCTGAAGAATAGATGTTGAGGCTACTGTAAATTCACTTAGAGTACAGATTTTCACCATAGATATAGCATGCTTTGTTGCTGTCTTGCAGAGAGTTACAAGTTTGATATCACTGTCATGTCTGTAGGTAAATATGAATATACAGCCAGTAAGTTGGAAACAGATGAACTGGTTTCATGTTGCGGCTGATTGTATTTCCTATGTATTGCCTCAGAGACTATTTGTCTGTAAGTAATGTGTAAATCATTATCAAACACTTGCACTTTTAAGGCATGTTAACGTTAGAAACTGTTCTATTGTTCTGGTAAAATCTGTTCTGTTAGCTAGAAGTAAATGTTGATGTTGTGGTTGAGCTGCGCTTTTCATACAGTAGGATACAGTGCATGCTTTATGCTTTGGTAGTAAATGTGTATTTCTGTAGTGATTTGTGCGTACCTTGTATATCCATATGTTAATGATTGGGTACTGATTTATGTTCTTACGTCTGTAATGTTTCAGTTTTACAAAAAAAAAAAAGAGGAAACAACTTTAGTAAAATACAAGAAAAGCCAAGTCTTGTGTGCTTATTGAAGGACTTTTGAGTGTTAACTGTCTAGCTTTGCGCCAGAGAATGCATTGCAAGGGCAGCACACAGGTAGTCGCAGAAAAAACTAAATCCTCACACCCCATTCTCAAGCTGTTCCTTGTCATCTGGAGGAAAGGGGTAGTGTGTCGTTTGTGAATGATTCATTCATTTTGAACTAATCGTAATAAATAAATAGTGATAAATAAATAGATAAATACATTTTTACACATGTGTGAATGGTCTTGGACTCCTGTGTTTACTTATCACATGGTAGTTGCATAGGCTCAATCAATACAGGAAACAGAAATGATTTGTTTGCGACTCATAACTATGGGTCTTTGAATTTTAATCTTTCATTCTTTTGTCACATGACATCACGTCATGCGAGGTTCAAGCAGAATTCAGCACAATATCAGCACAGCTGTGGGTGCTGTCTCTCTTCCTCTTCTACCACACACACACTATGCCACACATTCGCAAAGGGGACAGAGTATGCAGGGCCCACATAGAGGGATCATAGGTATACTAGAATGAATAGCTGTGGATGCTGGGAGGGGCCCACCAAGAATGCCTATGGACAGGGTACAGAATTTTGTGCTGCACCCTTGGGCACTGGGCCTAACTAGTTAAAATAAACAAAATGACTCTTGAAAAAAGACTTGTTCATTACAGATGGTATGTGCTGATGCCACTTCCCGTCCTTTCAGAACACGCCCCCCCCCCAGCTGGACTGAGAGTGAGTGGAAAAACAATAGTTACCATAGCTGCAGTGGAAACAGTGAAACGAGTAAAGAACCAGTGGACCAGCTCTTCCACATTTTAGATGAATTTGTTTTTTCGCTGATTCAAGCCACTCAGTGAGTGTAACTGAAGTGACTTCTGTGTAATATGACATCACGCGCAAAACCTCTGTACTGACTGAGATTCAAAGAGCCAAGTCAATAAAAGGACTCAAACTTTTCAACCTGTCAGTCAGGCTAGAGTGACCACAACACTGTGCAAATTTAATCAGCGTCGTTGAAAAAGCATATTAGGAGTTACGCTGTTCATTTTCTCTGGTGAGTACATTTAGTTTTAAGCCTGTTGTTCGCTAGACAAAATTATCATCTCGGTTTTAGAATTACAAATGCACGAGCAAGCTAGCTAGCTCCACACGGAACTCCACAGTCTCTTCCAAATATGGTCACGTCAGGTGTCGCTGGTTGCAAAAAATAAACATAGCGTCTAAAACTCTGGCAGGAAAAAAAAATAACGCAGAAGACCAGTTTTATGACAGAGAAAACAGTACTAGGTGATTTAGAGTGTCTGAGACCTTGACTCTCAGGTCCTCTGACTCAAAGGACGATGAAGATAGGACAGGTTCAGGTGTGACATGAGAGGTGTCAAGCAGGAGAAGAATGAATTTGTAGCGACTTAATGTGTACCTTTATATACATCATCCATCGTGTTGGTGTTCTTGTGAAGTTGGAAGTTATTTATTCCAGTGTTTTGACAACACTTGTGTGACGTTATTCTGTGTTGAAAGAAATTATATAATAATAATAAAATCGAATAAGTTCAGTTTCCTTGCTCTTTGCAAAATGTCACAGAAGTTTCCATGTGAGTTGTACTCTTGTGTGAAACGGAAAAGTAACAAAACAAATATCCATAGTCACATCCAGCCTCACATACCGCTCCAGTTCTCAGCCTCCTACACAGATCTAAATTGGTTCCCGGCTTCATGATGGGCTAAGGTGTCTTGCAATAGTTAGTAATGCTGCTGTTGGTGGAGGAAATATTGCTACTTGCGGACCAGGTAGTAAATGCAAAGGGACAGTTATCTTACCTGCTGCCTATACATTCAACACAGCTTAATGAGAAACAGCTGTAGGTAAATAGTGAAGAAATGATATGGCTAAGCTGATTCTCTCAATGATGGCATACAAAGCCAAACACAACAGCACTACTTGTCATGATTTCTAATAATATTGCAAACAGGAATATACACACACACAGAGAAGTGGACTTCTAACCAGAGGGGCAATATGAAAATGACAGCCAAGCAAAATGCAAATACTATAAGATTATTAATGACCTTTTCTATTTCAATGGCAAGGCATTAGATCATAAACCAAAGCCCCCATTGATACGCGCCTGCGAGGAAAAATCCTGACTGACTGTCACATTAATAAATGGGAGCATCTGGCTCATAATCTATTGTGATTTTTGCTTTGAAGCAAATAGCCAAAGTCAATATACTATACTCATTTTTCAAGTAGTGGTGGAAGTTGCAATTTGATAGCACTGTTATATTTACATGTTTATTACCAGTACCTAGTAAAATTCCAATAACAGTCATTGCACGCACATTTCTTTGTGACATTTCTCTCTGACGTGTCCAATAACTGTATGTAGTGCCACATTTTATGATGCGTAATAAAAAAAAATAATAATAATAATAAAATAAAAAAAGAAATATGATGATAGAAACAAAATCACTGAATTTGATTGAAACAATGATGAAAAAGTTTATTATTATTATTATTATTATTGGTTCTTTTTGTTTGTTAATTTTCAAGGCATGCTGTGTTGCCAAGCAACCAGCCTCCCTCTTGCTATGAAAACAAAAGAATATCGCTCTTTTATATTACCAGCAGGATTAGACGGTACACATGCACAGGGGCAGACAGTATACACAACTGCAATTATTTAATCATACTGCATGCAATTAGTTGTACATTGACATTCTTTATTCACAAAATCATTACGTTATCTTAGATACCTGCTGTTCCAGGCTCTGTGGAGAATATGAGTATGGCTATAGAGCGATACATTAAAAAAGG
This sequence comes from Lepomis macrochirus, assembly GCA_024633595.2. Classification (NCBI taxonomy): domain Eukaryota; kingdom Metazoa; phylum Chordata; class Actinopteri; order Centrarchiformes; family Centrarchidae; genus Lepomis; species Lepomis macrochirus. The sequence goes on along the minus strand of JALXJV020000009.1, from coordinate 25,509,339 downwards.
TACATTGTAAAAATGCACATAAAAGTGCGTGTGTCTGGGTGTGTATCTTGAGGAGAATACATTAAGGAAGTTTATTATTTTATGAGTGTCATTAACAAGATTATCAAAGTACCCTGGGATTCTTTTCTTTTGCCTGCCTGTGGTGTGAAATGTCTAGTATCTACACATACATATTAAAAAGAAAATTGTTTCTGTAACAATGGCAAAAATCTATTGTCTTTCTTTGAAATTTGGCATTTTAAGTGCGTATGTGTGTGAAAGAAAGACTATTTCCTCTTCCAGGTGTGTTTTCCTGAGTTTATTCATGGCTGCTGCTGCTAGCGCTACATCCATGTCTCCTGTACCTCTTTTACTCAACTTATTCATCATTAACAAGCTGCTTGAAAGCAATTACAAACTTGGTGAATTTAGTGTCTTTTGACTCTAATATCACAATTTGCCTGATGATTTAAGAGCTTTATAATGAACACCAAGCATTAGCATAATGAATTGTTCTAAAACCAGCTGTTTTAGCTGTTTGTGTATGAACAGTTGGCTGTGTTTTCATTCTGACACATAGGGCCATTATAGTATAGAGGTCAGATGGATGTTGGACATGCTTCAGATCAGCAGGTGGCACTCTCATGTCAGTAAAATAGGCAAGTACATTTTGAAGTTTGATGATGAATTTAGGTGAAGGAAGTGTGCTACACTGAGGGAGCAGATGTGTTTGCCTTTTAGTTTATCTTAAGCCTTTCAGAGAGAACAACTTCAGTCATCTGGATTATAACAGCTGTGTTTCAAAGATAAGCCACGTCAGACCAATGCTGAGGGATTTTCTTTTTCATTTTATGGACAAATGACACATGAATATTGTCTGATACTCAAGCACTTTGTTCAAGAGTTGGGGTGTTTAATGCTATATATATATATATACACATAATGCTAATGGCTTGGATAAGCTCCCAGGCCTCACAGTGTGAAATCACTTTAACATGATTGTTGCATAAAGCAGCAGGAGCTGAGATATTGATGGACTGTATAATAACCACAGCATCCTTTTATTTTTTCTTTCTGCTTGCCCTCTCATAAGAAAAGATGAATTAATAAAATAATATTTAAATAAGGCAGTCTATGTCATAGGGATCAATATTGTTGTCCTAAGATAATGTGATGTTTAAAGAGGATGTCTGAATGTATGTGTGACACATAGAAGTTGCATTCAGATTCATTTTTGTTACATAACAATGGTATCCTGCTGGGATTTATTAATGGATATACAACCATTATCATGATTTAAACCTGTAATCACAATGCAAATACACTTTTCGTTCTTTATGATGATGTGACAGACTATCAAATATTGGAGGCATTAAATATCCCGGTTAATTAGATTGGCTTGTAATTAACTCAATATTTATTACAAAATTATAGCTTCAGTCTTGACAGTCACTTTTCTCTATGTTTCCATGAATATTAAGGACGACAGAGTCGGTTTCAGCACACCTGCATGCATTGCAAAATCACATCTCATAATGAAAATTACAAAATCTATTTCACAAATTGTCATCTATCTTTGTGGCACAGATGAAGTAGGGAAACTGTTGCAGCTTATCAGCTGTAATCATGTGTCTACCCAGGCTTATTGACTTGCCAGGTGAGCAGAGTTTGCAGTTTGCAGTGAAAATTATGCTACAATTCCCTACACAGCGCTGTACACTGGCAAACAACTGAGATCAGCAGGAATAATTGCCTCCAACTCAAACCCTTGATGAATTAGAGGCAATAAAGTCCCAGAGGGCAGAGGTTATGCACTGGATGAAATTACCCGAGTATTTCCAATTTTACCTTGGACCTAAACTCCCTCTATTAAGAGTCAGGGACACACATACTCCTGCACGCTTTGCAGTTTCCTCTCGGTTGAATGCTCAAGAGGCTAGCGGAGCAATTTCCTTCATATTCAATCAAACGTGAGTGAGGTGTTAACAGTGCAGCAGAAAGAGAAAACACACTCTGACTGTCTTGCCCAGACACCTCTCAAGATTAATAAAGTCTGTGAGCGTGTAGTTCTTTTATGAACAAAATGCACTTCTTAAAATATGGTCAAACTCTGTCAACCTTGCATACTATCAGTATGACAAAGTGCAAAAATATATCTAGAAATAAATGCTTTCTAAAGCCATTCAAATTTAATACGATGCAGCATGGAGAGATGCACATTTTTAAGGCAGCATAGTGAAAGCCTGTCTTCTTTAATTTACAAAGTGAAAGATTCACTATGCACGCACCAATTTCTTACTGCATACCCATTTCTAGTAAGATGAGATGGGAGCATGATGCAGAGCAGGAGAGGAAGCAGGGCTGGTAATAGCTTTATCCAAAAAACTGACTTTGAACTGCATATCCGGTGAAAAGGCATCTTTTTTTTCATTTCAATCAGCAAGCTTCAACATGTAGCTTTTATTTTTGAATGAAATTGTCAGAGAGGAGATGACACTTATGACATTTATGAATGAAACTCGAGGTTTATGGGTGGATGGCCGCCATGGCTGTTTACACGTGGGCTAATTATCTTTTTGGCTGATGGAAAGTGCAGCTTGTGGTAATTAGTTGATTAGTGTGTATTTAGACCTCCTGCAGAGCAGCTTAAATACCACAAGTCTAAACCATACATGAAAGGTTTTTTTTAATCCCATGCCATTGTGTGAGCAGATGCCTTTTTAGTGTGATATAAAAAAGAAGTGTGATACTTAAATAAAACTCATGTTCCTATAGGTCTTCACAGCGAGGTTGCTCATTTTAACTGAGAGATGGCAGGTCAAATACTGAGGCACCGTGCCACATGCTCGTGTGGCATGTAATAATGTACAGAGAGTCTCGTTAAAGTTACAACCTCGCAATCTCGCAATCTCTGGCTAAAGTATTATAAAAATGGCTGGGGTTTTCAGGATGCAGTGAAAAGTGACTATTCACTTTGACCAGTCAGTAGTCTGCAGTGTTTTCACATTACCTTTTGGTATTGCCTCACCAAAAACCTACCAGGTACCAACCACATTTGCCCAGTGGAAAACCAGAAATAGGCAGCAATAGAGTCGCTGCGAGTTGAGCTGGTACCATCCGGTGGAATGTGTTTCATACAGAAGCTGAAGGGTACCTTGCCCCGGGATGAGAACGCGTTGGAAAACCTTGTGACGCACCAGTGTCTGAATCACATGTAACATTTCAAATTCATTTTCCTCTTTCTTGCCTCAGTATGAGAAACCGTCTCTGCGGTTCTGTGCACCTACTGAGAGATGTAGATTACTGTTAACATTTAAATGCCTCGTGTGAATTTAAAAGGCAAAATGGCAGTGTAGTAATATTTTAAAACTGCATTCAGTGTTTCATGCCTATCTCCTTTCATTGATGGGTGTTTTAACCTCTGAACTCCACAGAAAACCAAGAGCAGCTAATGGTGCACTGAGTGGCACTATACTTAAGGGATACACCTGCATTTTGAAAAGGATACAGAGTCAAAATAAGTAACTGAACTGGAAGAAAATCTTTTTAGCACCCAAACATGCATAGAATAAATTATCGCCACGCCAAGCGGTGATTGAATACTATTTGTCGCTTTAGGTTAAAGTTATAGGGGCAGGTGATTTGTACTCAGTACAAAATCAAGATGAAAAAAAAACTCACAGTAACAGACAATTGTGAAAGTTGAGTGAGAGAAGTAAGTCATCTGTTGTTCACAGTGGCATCAGCTGTTACCAACTCATCCCTGGCACACACACACACACACACACACACACACACACGGATCAGGATCCAAAATACTGACACTCCATTTAGGACAACCTCCTGTTACTCTAATGAAAATGTCACTCTTACTGGTGCAAGTAAACACACAGCCTCCATCACTTATGTCAGTGTTTGAGTCGTCATGATTGGTTTCTTTTTCCAGTTGAAACAATTCAATTAAATCTGGATTATATTTTAAGATAAAAATAAAGATAAAAACAAGGCAAATAACCAATCAGTAAAAAATCTTATGAAAAAAACAACACGTAACATGTCAATATGCAGTGTAGGAGGTACTGCGATGTTGACATAATGCAAAAAAAGTTGTGGAGGTCAGGGTGGTAGATTAGCATGTAACAATTTCACCTCTGACATTCTCTCTGATTTGTGTCCTATCTCATGCCAAGACTCAGTCAGAGCTGTTTTTTTTTAAATATTTAAACATGACAACAATCATGACTAGTTTTGCTTTTAAATAGCAGAAAAGTGTGCTTAATATCAAGTTCTGATTCCTACACAGCGTGATTGCTGCTTTTAACTCATACATGGCAGCCTAACCTTGTGGTGCACTGCTCACTATATATTTGACTAACGTGACACTTCAGCTTTTAAAGTAATTTTAGTTGCATACATTTGAAAATAACTTTACTTAACTGTAATTGCTGCACAAGAATATTGTAGGAGTAATCAGCCAACATGGTTATTATAACATTTAATTTGAAGTGCTGAAGATATCAGGTACCTGAGCTAAATTCGCACTAGTAACTTTAATGTGGCTACTTTATATGCTTCACAATAGCAAACAATAATACAAAAACAGTCACAGAAATCACAGAGGAACTGAAGTCACCCAAGACCTGAATAAATGATTCATGTGTTTTGGCTTTTCTCATATCTCTCATTAGTTCCTCATCCAATCCAAATTCTGTTATGTACACAGAGAGAGGAGATACAGATGGATAAAACCAGTGGCTGGGTATATAGGGAAACAAGATTTAGCCATAATCACACAGAGAGAATCCCTGTAGATATGCCCGACACGGCACCACCACTTTATCTTGGTTAAATCTGACAGCACTATCATGTAGGCAAATTCCACAAACAGAGATAGGCCATTGTAAATCAAATGAAGGGGAATAAGCTGGTTGATCCCCATCTAATGAGTCCTATCCAACTCAGGAGCCAAACTGTGATACCTGAGGAATTTACAGTGTTTCTTAAACACCCAGAAAAATACTAGCTCTGTATTTGTTACTGCTTTCAAAGTATTCCTTACATTTGTAAATGCATCATGATGACACATATTTCTCCAGATGCCACACAAAAAATAAGTGTTGTAACTGTTCATATCTATTAGATAATACATTCTACAAATGTGCTTGTGAATTTCAAAAACTATTTTCAGTAACTTAACACAACGTTACAGGTAAAATTAGTGAACAAGTGAACAATAGATTACTGTTATGCTTGCCAGCCGTGAAGTCAATTTTTTTTCATTTTTGAAAAGCTTGACTAAAATGTTAGGCAGAAGGGTAACACTATCTCAAGGGTTATCATTATCACATCAACGCTTGGTTGGTATGGGTAGTGCTTCTATTTGTTGTCTCTTGTGATGGTTAACATTCATCCACTTTCATTTTTCAGCAGCAGACTAATACACATTTGGTGCTCTCATCAATTTACCGCAGCTGGACGGGGTATGCAGGATTGACTCAAAATAAACTACAGTGCCCATGTTTATCCTAATAAAAGTCATGTCACGTCTCATTGAAGTGTTTTTAAAATAGTTTTTGGACAACAACAGAGGTATATGGCACAAAGCAATGAACTACGGTATATCAGACTTTGGCTACACAGAACATAGTTGTTAGGATAAATTTATTGTGGGGTTTGGTCTTTTCATGGAATTTATAGGACTATAACTGCACATCTGTGGCAATTTCTGTTCCTCCACTGGTGAACAGTGTGTATAATTTTTATCTGAATCCTTAGGACAGGTGCATTTAGTACATCCTCCATTTAGTGCAACATATTGCTCAGTGTTACTGTTCATAAAAGACCATTATTTGGGTAGCTGCCGTTAGTGCAGCCCAAATTAAGTTCATGTTATCAGTGGCTGATAAGCAGATTAGCGGCTGGATGGGGGAGACGTTGAGAGTGGATACTTGCTTAAATAATTTTCCAGCGTCTCTCAGCAGTGTGAACCGCCGAGGCTGATAATGAAATGCAGCTACTAACCAAAAGGTTCTAAATCAATTTACAGATTCGGGCACATTTAGGAGAGGGCAGTGAAAAGGCAAATGGGACGATTACTGTGGCTGCCTGAGCCGATGAGAACAGGAGGTGAGTAAGCTCTACTATCCTGACATTCAGCAAAAAGACATTTCTTCATTTAGCTGGCCTTTCACGCATAAACATCTTCATATTAACATATTCGTAAACTGGCAGTACACTTTAAAATGTATTTGACGTGTCCTCAACTGCAATATGATCTATGTTGTTTATGTAAAAGCTCTTACATACATAACACAGACGGCTCGAGACAAGCTGGGGCTTTTCGAGCGCGAGTGCAGGGTTTTGAGGGAAAGCATTACAAAATCTGAACGTGAAATCAATAAATCATGCTCTCAAGTTGAAAGGCCACACTCTTGAATAAAGATAGGAAAAAAATCCCACAGATGGCCCAACGATTTTTACCCACCACTGCAAACAATTTACCCGCACTTGGCAGGTGGCGGGTGCTAATTTCAGACCCTGCCTGTCAGCCTTTGCTTATTAGATTGTTATATCTTTGAATAGTAGCTACACCAGGAAAACACAGTGTTGAAAAATAGTTTTCAGCCATCAGTGGCAGCGCAGAGCACAAAGCAGAGAAGCAGCACCCCAGACAGTGAGTGAAGGAAACATTTTGGGGCACTGTGAATTTTACACAGGTTTTGAGTTTGATGCTACTGAGCTTATGAAGCCTTGTTTTTGTTATTTTACTTATGCTTGACATTGACAAGAAATGGAGTGCTTCGCTTGGATAATCACCAAGGAGTTTTTCTTGACCTGATGTTTGCCTCTTTAATATTTGCAGATCACGCATGTTGAGCTGTCTGTCAAACAAATTAAAAACCAGAGTCAATAAAACAACACCTGTATCCTCCACTATTAATTCACTTTGACATGTAGGGTTACTGTAGTTCAGACATTTGTAGAATACATATGTTTGGCAGTTGGTTCCCAGCTCTATGTCCTTACAGATGTGGACAACTTTCACAGAAACAATTGTCCAAACAGCAACAATGCTCACACTGTATTACACAATAAAGGGTGACGTATGGCTATTGTAATGGTATATATTTTAAATGAGAGACTTGTCAGGCTGCTAAATGGCTGTAATGACCAAGTGGAGCGATAACAGGCTCGCTGATTAAATATCACAACCAACCACATTGGAGACAGGAAGAGCGTCTGGTCCTTTTGCAGCCATCTGGATTCACCTTGAAGGGTAAGCATAGAGAGATGAATCATCAAGTCCTCCAAAAAACACCAACTTGCTTCATGGTTATTTATGATCAGTATGAATCACATTTTATCACATGCACTTTGAAACATCAAGTGAATGTTAAAAAATCATTTGTATCTATTGCAACCTCATGTGTGAATAATTTTCTGATGAACCACATGTAAATGTATGAAACAAAGAAAGGTCTTACATGGCACACATCTAAACAGAAATTAAACAGTACATGGAAACACTTAGCTAACTTAGTAGTTTAGCTATCTTATGTAATGTATGTGACATCAAGTGCCATATATTTGTATATTTTCCACATTGAATCTATTCATGTAATTAACCTGATTTCCCTTGTAGACCTCTGACTTAATTTCTTAGAACCAAACAGAATTTTTAATTCTTCTCTCTACAGCCTCATTTTGTGATTTCCAAATGTTGCCCTTGTATTTTTATTATAATGTACTATTTGCCTTAAACTTGTGGGATTGGACTTGGAAAGTCACCCTATCCACAGTGCTTTTCACAAAATCGACAAAGTCAGACATTTATATGTTATGACACACAAATAAGTAGTATGATAAATAAAATTAACTGCCATTTTTCATAAGTCTGACAGAGAGAAATCGTCTGGGTGCATTTGCATTTCCCGCTGTGCCATCTAAATCTCTAAGAAAAGCCTTTTCTCCAAGAGCTTAAAACAACATCACAGACAGGCTAGTGTCAGGCGAGCCTATTTCGTGAGCCTCAGTATGTCTTTAGTTTTGTGAACACCCCGATTTCAAATGTTCACATGCTCTCAGATGGAGGGCTCTGTCCAGCATCGGCAAATTTGAGCATATTCATTCTCCGTAAAAAGCAATAGTTCAAAATTATAATCTATTGGCACATACCTGAAGGCTATCACTTCAGTTTGGCCAGAGTGTTATTTATAGTGCTGCACCATGTTGCCACTAACTGGCAGAGTTTGCATATTTACTATTACTGTAACACAACACAAATGTCTTTTGTGACGCCCCAGTGTTACCAACAAAAAGGTTTCTCTTGGGGATAGAATTTCCCTTATCTGCATTTGTGCAGATCTCTATTTTACTGTCTGTATCAGTTGGCTCTTGCCTGCAGACCATAACCAGGCAAAGGGTCATCTGGAGCACTTTGTTTGTAATCTTATCTGCCTAGCTTGTGTTGTTGATGGTGACCTTTCAATTAATTTGTGTGTGTGTGTGTGTGTTGTGTGTGTGTGTGTGTGTGTGTGTGTATTTTCAGATGCAGCCTGTGGTGGAAACATTGATTTGTCTCACAATGGTCAATCCCATTGTTTTATTTATTATTTTTTATTTAATATTTTTCTATCACAAATTTCTATCACACAGTTAAGCTTTAAACTAATAGCCAATGATGACACCCCTGAGTGTTCTGTAATCTTTCCCAGCCTGTCTGATTTTGTACATTTCCTCAGAAGGTTATATATGACGTTTTGACAGCTTGACATATGTGGCTGTCTGCAATGTCAAAATGTAAATTACACCATGCAGAGGGAAATGTGCATGGCCCATTTAATCACTTTGAAAATAAAAGTCAGAAAAATTATTTGCTTGTCCATCAGGTGAGATGTGGCACAAAATGCATTTCCTGCTCAGAGCATGTTTGTACAGAGATGAATCACAGTGGATTTCAGGAAACCAGGCCTCCAGGAGAAATGTCTATCTCTTGTTGTTAATACAAGGTGATAAATGTGGAGGTAGCTTTCTGCACATTTTAAATATTTGCCCATAATGACAAATTTCTGGAAGCTGGTGAGTCTTATTGAGAGATCAGTTTTGTTGATGGGTGGAACCTCTTTTATGGTCATTAATGTATCAAAGCAGTGCTTATTGTTGTGTTGTTACACCTTGACAATGCAAGCACCTTCATGTGCAACTGTAAATGTACAAAATGTAGAAAATCACACACTAAAGTGTATTTGTCTGTGGTTCACAGTTGATCAGACTGAGTGAATTGTTGTGACGCAGTAAACCACATAACAGAGATTTATTTGACTCATATCTTCAGAATATTACAATCGGCCTGAGAAAAATGAAGAATGTCAAACACACAAAATGCAACAAGTTTTGTTCCAAAACAAGTCTTAAAGGAAAGGAAAGAACTGAAATCGCTGTAGTTGTGGTGAAGCCACTCGCATTAGACCACTGATGCTTCAGCTGGAGCCTGTTGAAGCCTAAAGAGGCGAGCAAGCTCTCCTCCTTTTGCTGTAATAACCAGCTGTTGTTGATTGAACCACAGTGCCTGGAGGAGTGCGCAGGCAGATGCTCTGGTGACACAGAGAATGACGAACACCGTCTGCCAGCATCTGTATCACCGCAAATGTATGCACTGACACACAGCTTCATACAAAGGCGCACACAGAGCTCTCAGCTGGGACAGCAATTGTCCACGAGATCAAATGAATGCGGACAATTACCACAGAGTCTCATCAAGAGCACCTCTAGTCTCCCACAGTGGAGTACAAGGACCAGGCTGCTGTGCATCACTGAAAGACACAGTAATGAGTGAGTGATCTGGAGAGGTTTGTTTGATTTTAACTGTAAGCTGCTTAACATGACTGAGTGGAACATCTGCATTTTGGAGTATTTAAATCTTTTCAAACCTGACTATAAAATCAAACTTAAAAATTAGCAGAGTAATAATGTTGAATCTTGTATCATCTCAAAGCAATCTTGAATTATTGACCAACAACATTCATCATTTTCTAAATTAGGTTTTGCAATCACAGAGCTTGTATCACATATTCCCTGGAATAAAGATATGCTAATCTGATAAAGACAAATCAAACTCAGGGCAAACACTGTGACCCTTTTGCAAATATATTGTGTACACTATACACACTTGGATTAACTTTCCTGGAAAAGAAGAAGCTCAAATGAAGATTAAAACTTACCAATCTTAGATCATAAGTAATTCAAACAGGTCAGACCATGATCAGATGAAACCTGGGAGCCTCACAGTCAGGGGGTTATGAGCTGGTCTGCATGGCAAATATCAAGTGTGTTTTCTTTTGAACAAGACCTTCGGATGCTAGGTTAGAATTTAGGTTTGCTTGATGAGGACCCTGTGGGAGAAATTCGTGGATATGAAGGAGTGTTTAAGTTATGCGATGACATGATTGTCCTTGGCATGCTTTATGCTGGGAAATTTTAAGTGCCTGGAGGTAAAAGTTCTTGGAGATTCTTCACTTTCATAATAAGCATGGATGAGCTCTGCTCTTGGCTGTCAGCAGAGTGCGAATTATACAATGAAACCCAGTACAGCGCAGACACTTGTTTTAGTGCTTAAATATCCTTCCTTGTTTATGTCTGCAGTCTGTAGATGCTGCCACAAAGTCAGACACACACAATTGCAGACACATAACTAATATAAGCTATTTTTATGTAAAATAAATATTTAAGACCACTGAAACATATCCTATACCATCAGTCATATATGAACAGATATATTTGAACAGATAAAAGTATGCAGTCTTTATAGAATAGAAAACACTGGATTGTAACACACTGTGACACAATATTAGGTGACAATATTGCCATTTCCCAACAAGGATGTGTTTGCTATACAACTCAAAATGATGCAACTGTTCTACATTGTGTGCCTATAACAATACACAAAACACAGTGTATGAATTTAAGCAATGAAAAAAACCTCCTACTTCAAGACATCAAGTAGCGTCTGCATGTACAATCTGAACTACTTTTACAACTGAACAGAATTCTCTCTTTTCATTTAAAAAAAAATAAAATGCTGTTAAAACTGTTGAGACAGTACTGAATGCTTCAACACTCAACATCTGCTAACAGTATTTTACATCTGCATAAAGTACAAAACTTTCAATTATAACAAACCAAACATCAAACCAGGCACATCAGATGAATCATCAGAGCACAACTTTACATGTTTTTTTTTGTCTATTTCATAAACCATGCACAAGTGAGGAACACTGTCCTCCACCAACGTTCATGAGGATGACTTCAAAATTCGCTTGGATAGTCTATGTTGAGAGCAAAAAGAAAGCCCACCAATATGGCAATGGCATGTGTCTCTCGGATGTCCTTCAGATCCAAGGGGATAACTTCGTCTTCAAGGACCACTGACACATCTTCTGTCTTTCACCATCACAATGCCGATTTTCATTTCCTTTGTAAATGTGTCCTTTTCATCTGTGGCCTACAAGAGAGTTCAAAGAAAGCAGAAATTTTTTTTTTTAAATTTCTTTTAATTTTTTACTTATATTATATGCTATATATACTATTTACTTATACTCATGCTATTTACATGGAGAGTCAGAAAGTCTATGACTGGATCTAATATTTAGAGTAGAAACTACGAAGAGAAATATTTTTTGTAATTTTATTGATTCTATTTGTCAACAGATTGAAATGTCACCTACATTTTTATACATATAAATTCATAAAATTAAGCATTTGAGAAATGCTGCTAGCTTTTGATTAAGATCCTTATTACTTCTTAACAGTATTTTCAAAATTATCTAAATACACTATAATGATAGAATATACCACTGAATGTTATGATATTGATCTTTAACATGTTTTTTGCATATCAGACTTTTAAGCATTACTGTCAAAATTCCTACTGCATGTGCATAACATCAAGTGCAAAAGCTGAGGGGAAGAGTACATCACTCAAATGCAAACACCCTGAGAAGAGCAAGGAAATCCAGTGGACATCAGGTGGAGTTGAGGGACAGAAGAGAAGTCACATCGGACATCAGAGGACATTTGAACAAAGACAAGGTCACCGTTTAACTGATGCATATAATCATCTATTATCTTATGTAATGAAGTGAGTTCTACTCACTGATTAAAGCTCTAACCTATTAAAATCACACTTAGGAGTTGTACCAGAACAGGTTTACATGGTTTAATTTTCAAAAAACACCTTTTTTTTTAACCCATCCATAATGTCATAACTGATCTCTGTGTCCACATCACAGTAACAACTTTATGTCTATTGACTGCTTGAAGGGTAACTAGTGTTTGGAAGGGAGAGGAGGTGTGTGCAGCAGATCAGTGTTTTTCCACCGGTGTTTTTGAGGGTGTGTCGGCGTAGCAGTTTGGCGAGAGTTATATGAGGCACATTTAGCTTTTTTTTTAAATGTATTGACTAATTGATAACTGTAATAAATACAAAAAACAATGCTTACCTCTACAGTATTTAAAAAACACTCTTCAAATCATGTTTAAAGGTATCAAAAACAGGCTCCTTTATTCTTTAAACTGATACATATTACATTGTCCAGTGTGTAAAATTTTGTGGCATCTAGACATGTAGTTTCAGATTGCAACTCACTTCACCCACCACTTCCAAGTGCAAGGGCTGTGAAACCCTTAATTCCCATCTAGAGCCAGTGTTTTTTGTGTTTGATTATCAGGCCATTGCCTACAGTAGACGGAGGTCAGAACACCTGTTGGGGAAAGCAGACTGGAATACTAACAGCAGCAAAAAAAGCCACCAAATGCCTAGTTTAATAAGTGGAATATTTTTACTACTGTGCCTTGCTGTCATGAATCTCTAATGGGGAAGTGAAGGCATTACTACTGTACGCTCTTTTCAAAGCCACCAGACTCATTTGACAAACAACTATAAGAAAACTATTGTGTTACCTTGATTGTGAAAGACAAGACAGTAGTTGGTGTAACTTCTGTGGCTTTCTCACAGGTATCTGTAGAAATTTGCCCAGGTGATGAAGTCAAACTGAAAATTAAAAACAAACACACAAACTGAAAAATAGAAATAGAACTTCATCATCATCATCTGCACCAAATGCATCTGTCTCACATATCAGTATCTATGGGTAAAATGATGAGCCCCAGGGATTTACCTTAATGTACACAAAATGCCTTTGGTGAAATCAGGACTCAGCCTTGTACTGTGTACACTGACAATGGAGTGTAGTGGTTAAGCTCTCAGGTTCAGCTACCATCAGTTGAGAGGGGTCTGTCTTGCAGACTTCGCAACTTCTCAGGTGCTCCAAATACCAAGCTGAGAAATGTTCAACAAGAAAGAATAGCTTGTTGCATGCAAGCAGCAAATAGACAATTTTACAAAAATCAGGAAGTTCACTTGTGCTTCCAACAGACACAAACATTCCCTTAGTATAGTTTGTTTCATGTATGTATGCGGTTGTGGCCAGGGATAGACTGCTGAGAGTTCTAGTTTTCTGCCCAATCACTCTCTTGATAGAGGAGGCCAAAATGTCCAGTGAAACATCTGACACTCCTTTTACCTCCACTTTTGGTTTAAACTGGGTTTAAACTTTTGGTTTGAACCAGGACCAACATGATCTGGTGCCTGAGAGACAGGCAGTGAAATGTTTTAAAATATGTTTAGCTTCGAAACATATATAGTCCAGAAATCAACCAGTGGCCCAAAGCAGCACATCAAATGAGGGTAGTGTTCCAGAAAGTGGTCTTTAGGCTTGAGTCTCAGGTCTTGAAAAACAGTCTATAACAGTTTTCTGTGCTCACTTATTTTGGGATCAAGGTAACACAAGCTTTCATCTATAAAGGTGTTATCACAACTTCAATAATCTGCTGTCAAAATGACATAAAATTATGTGCTAAGATAACAAACAAGCAAAGTTTCATTTGACAGTGTAGCAGCTCAACTCGCTTTGACTCAAGTCTATTCTACTCGCTGTCATCTGTTTTCCATTGCAGACAGATAGTAATATAATAGTGGTATTTGGCAACTGGTAGCGCTTGAAGAAGCAGCAGCTGGTAGCTCCTTCAAATTCGCTGCACTTTTGTTTTTTATCTTTTTTTCCCGGCTTTATTGCTGAAATGTGTGTTACCTCTGGCATGAATACAGTCACCAGAAAATGAAGACAGGGTTTTTGGTATAAAGAGCAGCGGACCACGATCCACCCGGCCCAAAAAACTGGACCAGGTATCACGGCAGGTGCAGTGATCGCTCAGAGGAGAGGAAAGAGAGCCAGGAGAGGAGCCATGTTGGCCCATCTTGGACTTAATTATGCTCTGAACAACATGGGACTGACAAGCAACGGAATTCAGAGAGTGTTGTACCCTCAGTGGCTTTTTTGCAATCTTCAAGTTTAAAGTTAGTCAATACGTTGATGTAGATGTAGAAACTCAACATGCATTCTAATTTGCTCAGTAAGATCATCAGTAAGTGAAATCCTATGCAGTTTAGCAGAAAGTAATTAGATATCAATCCACTGATCACTGGACAGATGATTTATAACATTCAACTTAATAAGGTCACACAGGTTGGGAGAGTCGAACAACCTCCGAACCACAGTGGTTTAAAGATTAAAAAGTCTTGTGATGCTTTTTATTCCAACCCATAAAGAAGTTCCAAGACATTTGGCAGAGACAAAATACTAAAGGGGAATTCTTAGACTTAAATAGTACCATATAAAAATATATCTCTAAAAATACTGACTTCACTAAGTCAAATAAATTAAGCGTTGGTTCCTATATTACAAATAATTGGTGATAAGTGGAACATAATAAAATATGTTAAATAGCAAATTAAATTAACTTTTGAATCACAACTGCATTTTGCTAGTAGACCATTGCAAATTCATTAGGGTTAAAATATGTGTAATACATTGAAAATGTTATCATAATTTTTGCTAATGATTTTTAAATCCTGCCCTAATTATTACAAAGTAATTATAACTGAATTATTCATGAATGTTAAATTGTTACACTGGACTTGTTTTACTAATGTATGATAAATTATTTGTTAGTACATTTGCTAAATATCTGTTAAACGTTTTACAGGCTTTAAAGCTTTTAATCACAGTACTGAACCTTTCCCTGGCACTTTTTAGCTTTTTGAACTTTTAAAACATTCCACCTTCATGGATGGATTAACTTCACCACTGACCAGTTGTTCAACAGATGTAGTTCACACATTCAGTTTATTGTTGGTTAAATCTACATATGTGTTGTATTAGTCAAGCATCCTGAATGGCCTCTATATTTGCCTGTTATGGTGCTGGATGTGACCTAGATGGTCCACTGAAGGCTGAGCCTGCCGTTATGCCCTTGGTCTGAACCCATTATCCTTTCATTCTGGCAGGTTCACTGTATCAGATGCTGCCATTTAACAGTTTCAAGCCCTGCCAGGAAACATCCCAAATTTTAAATTCCTATTTGAAGTATTTATTTACTCACAGTAACCATCCTGCAGGCATTTTAAAACTGGCTGGAGGAATATTTTAAGAGTGTTTGAGTCTTTTTCTCCTCTCTTCTACATTTTATTTACAAATAATTTATATTTAAATTATGTTGATTATTGAAAGTTATGTATGTAAAAACCCATATAGCCAGCTGGACTTGGCTTACCATTTATGCAATACTTAAGTGTTGTGATTTGCATCTATTTGATCCCACATGACATCACATTTATAGGAACGTGTCTAAAAGTGTATATCATTTCTCACAAGGCTTTGATGAAGGTGGGGGAAATCATAATCAGATCCAATATCAGAGAAAGTGCACAATGGCATGATAACACCATCAGTATCAGTCAGATCAGAGATGTAATTGCTTTTACCTTGAGCATAGCATTAGATGAGAACCTCCAGAATGTACATTTTCAGCAATGAAGATAGCAGATTTCATGTCTCTATCTATATATTTGGTGCAGTCCCTCTGGAAAAAACTCTGCCAAATCCAGGACAGTTTCACCCAGACCAGCAGTCACAGCAGTATGTTAAGCCACAGGTACTTTACCGGTAGTACTGGGAATATGATGCAGCAGTTTCTATTTTCAGCCTTTGCACATGAGCACTGATTGCTGGGAGGGGTGAGGAAACACAGCTTGGTTACATGCTTGGTCAGTATCCATTGATTCTGTACAAGTAACCAGTTTGCCAGTTAATGACAACAAATGACATTGTGGTCCCTTAACACAACATTAAGATTTAAATCCTTTTACCTGACTGTAATGGAAAAACTCTCACAGACTTGGGAGGTTGTGTCAGCAAACTGAGATATAGAGTAACTGCAGGAACAGGAGCGAACTGGAAAGAGGAGAGGAGTGGTCAAGGGATGACAGAGCAGTCTAAGAATAGGAGACGACAGGACAAGGTGATAAAGGACAGGACAGTGGAAGGAGAGGCGGGAGAGGAGGGGAGGAGAGGAGAGCACACAAGACCAGAGGACTGAGACGGGATTGGACAGGATGCTAGAGGACAGCACTGAGTCATCATTATGGTAATACAGAGCGGTAGTGAGCGCAGAGTAGCCGAACAGCGCTGACTCACTCAAATGCATTTTCAGTGAAACATGGAATGTCATTGCGCACCTCAGGGAGAGAGTTATCTGTCCAAGGTTAGAAAATGCACATAGCACTTCATTTGTCTGTGGTTCAGCTTCAGGCTGACCCCTTGTTAGACTCCAGAAAGAGATATTGTCATTTGCAAAGCCCTGTACCTCTTAGTTACTGTCACTACCACTGCCAAGCTTTCCATTCTTGCATCCCACATGTGCAGTTCATTATGAATATGATGGCAGTTTTACAACTCCAAATTCACAGATATTTTTTGCAGAACAATTGGTTCCAAATTTTAGAAAGAGCAAGACAAAAACAGACTCCTCATTTCTAGCAAGTGACTGTTAGCTCCATGGGATAGTTGCTGAATTTTTAATGTTTCCTGCTGACTTTTAAAAAAATAAGAGCCTTTAATAGAGTTGTAAATACATTCTTATGGCTTATGATATTGTGCTCACAGACCAATGCTAAAGTTAACAGGTCCAAGACAAGTATTCACACTCACCAGTTGATTATCCATGTAGACGATGGAAAGGCTTCTAGAAAAAGCGTTTAGGACGAGGTTTTAATGTTTTCTTAGATAACATGTTTGGCTGGCAGGAGGAAATGCTTACATTACCCTAAACCAGGGGTGGCCAAACTATGACCCATGGTGATTTTTTAAAATAAACTAAAATATGAATCAAACTTATATCTAATAATTTGCACTATATACACAATGCACATTCTAGTTTAAACACATATGTCGCTGCCATTTTGAACAACTACTTGATGGATTTGTCGATGACAATGTTTATCTTAGTTGAATAAACATGGTGGACCCAAAAAGGTGGAAGATAGTGAATGCCAAAAAATGTTCAGAATTTGGCTGAATTTGAGACTTTTATATTTATCAGCATGTGAACCGCAATAAAAAAAGTCTGGCCATTCTTGCTTAACTCTGATATAATACTGTACAGCCACCCCTATGAAAAATGTCTGGAGACGCTACAGCGCATGTGTTATCCTTAAATGGGCTTATATTATAATGTAACCTCTGACACCACAAATCCTTGGCTTTGGAAGTATAATGCTAGGTTACTACTGAAACATTCTAACATTTGCAGGTTACGTTAGAGTATTTATTTCATTTTATTTTTTTAAATGCATAGTGCACATTAATGGACATGTTTGCTTTTCAGCAATGTAAATATGCCAGAATTAGCCCAAAGCCTATTTTCCAACTGTAGTCCCCAGCAGGTCGTCACAAGAACTCTTTATATGACATGTATGGATCTCAATCATAGACTGTATAAACCATGGACACGGTCTCTATTCTATATGGTCTCATATTTCATTATTCATAACACATTATTCATAGCATGATTGACTTTCAGTCTAATAATACTAATAATGTTTAAAATCAGGAAATCATTTTTTGTGAGTTCATTATGACTGCAAAGAACATAAATATACACATCAGAGGCATTAAAGTGATGCAGGACGACAATTGTCAAAACTGTCATCGAGCCAGTCAGGCTGTATAACTTCATGTTTACTCCTCTTGGTTCATTTGTCAGTGAGTCAAAAGTCAGTGTAAACATGAACCGGACGAGAACTAAAATGCAACAATGTACTGTATATTTTTCCCCTCCTGGTCCAAGCCAAACGAACTGCAGGTGTGAAAGTAGCTTACAGCCTGCCTGCTGTATTTCTGTTTCCGTGGCTCTTTTTTGTGACAATAAAAGTACAAAAAATTGTCCACTGTATGTGAGGGCCTGCTAGACTTGCTCAGCCCCTCTGCAGTGAGCCATCAGCCCCTGGGGCCCAACCTTAATTATGCATAACTTAATAAAATGCATTATTAACTTAAGCTTTAATAAAATGTTAACAGGTAAGTTAGATAAAGATTTACTCCCACACAGTTGTCATGAAGGAGGAAATTAGTTATATAGACCAAACCCGTTTTTAAAAAAGTTATTTCAAACTTGTGAAAATGGTGGCCGAGAAATCTGCAGTAGTTTGCACACATAAACAACTGGAGTTTTAAGGTTTCATTTTTCAGAGTTCAGTAACATTTATGGATAAAAGCTGGTAAATAAGGTAAACAGTTAGCAAAAGCTAAAATATTTGATCAGAACGTTAAAAATTCATTTCATTCATTCATTTTCAAACCTTTAATTAAATGCATCATCTGTGTGCAGTAGTTACAGGGATATTTTCCCGATATTTCTGCAAGCTCAGTTGAACCAGCACTGCTCTTCTAATGAGCTGCTAATGAGTGTGAAACAGAGTGTTGAGTACCAGATGCAGTGCCCCTTTAACCTAATAAGTCATAATTGTGGTTCATAGGCCTACGGTAAATTACTGCATCAAATAAACAGATGATAAGTATCAATAAGATGCCTTAAGGACTTTTCTACACCACTTTGTCAGTTAGCATACATGATTTTACGACTGGATTCTCTTTGAAGCAAGCTAATTTGATATCAATGTGCTGTTTTCTATGGTAAAACTGTAAAATGGTAGACAGAGTGTAATTACGATTAGGCTGGATGAAAATTCACATCACGTTATAGCCCTCTATTTTAATTGTTTCATTACTGTTGATGAGACCACATCCAATCGTGATACTGGTTGTGGTCAGAGATAAAACAGAGTTGAAACGTTCCATAGCACCATAGCAGGCAGTGAAACATTGCTTTTCAGCCTGGTCTTAAATTGCTCTTTAAATGAGACCATATATGTGGATTATGCCGGATGTTTGACTGCCACCTATTTCATCCCTCCAGCACAGCAGGATAAAACAAACACAAGGGATTACTTGCAGGTCCAATTTGACCAAGGTCTGGTGACAGTCATTACAGCTGTCAGGTCTGGTGGCTGTCGACCTTTTCAGATATAACTTCTATTAAACCCATCTGTGAGTCATTTCAGGACATTTAAAGGGATTTAACTCTGCGGGTGCTGTCATTTGCAAACTGAGCCCTCTTCAGTGAGAGTGTTAAGCTGTTGTGAGGGGAGCATCTGCAGGAACAGAGGGAATAGGGTCTCCTTACACCTATGTCTTGCAAGAATTTAATGTGGGTCGTGTCCTCACCTTATTGTTTCGGACCTGGGGGCTTATCTACAATCTGTGGTGATGTGGGGTAACCATGGTGATGTAATTTTGATGCTAACACCAGTGGGAAGGCTGCCTCTTTAGGTTTCATTCAGCTGGTTTTCTAAAGCCACATTTGGCTTTAGACATGCCTCCCATTATCATGGGAGAATGGCCATGCGCTCAGTTAACGGTTTAAGCAGATGCTGTTAATGCCACAAAAACATATTCATCTGTTTGTGAGAGCCTTTGGCCAAACCACTGCAAACCTCTGATAAACCTTTAATGGCCTTTGCATTGGTGTGTCTGCAATCGCTGGGGAGGATCTACGCATGCACCCGCATTAAGAAGTATTTTATGGTGGTTTTACTTTGGCAGATAACCCTCATTCAGTTTGGGCAGTTGATGCCTTTCAGACATTCTGAAAAACCTGCTTCTGCTGTTTGCTCTCACTGTCAACCTGCCCCTTCCCTCTGATTTTGATTAACACTTCAAGGCTATTAATGACACAACATAATAACAGGGGGGATGAGCCTGACACTCAAGGTCAGACGACAAACACGGATGCAAACAAGAACAACACGCAAAACAGACAACACCTGACATTGGGCTCTATTTAAAGGCAGACGTGCCATCTGTTTGATATTATACACACACAGGGCTTAAATTGTGCCGGATCAAGCTGGAACAGAATCCTGGACCTCCCAGATTGGGACCTCCGCCAATCTGAATGGATATGTCAACTCCTTTGTCACTATCAAAATCTACAAGCCCCACATATACCAGTAGCTGAGCTGTGTGATGGAAAGTCTTTTAATGCATTTTGGTGTCTAAATATTTTGGCACATGCATACTGTTAGGCCCACAGCTAAGCAAGTGGGTGTTTGTGGTGTGAAATGAGTCTGGTTAAATTAGTGGGTGTGTGTGTAGGTGCAGCATTCTCCACAGTACTGAAACAGAGAGGAGGAGAGCGATAGACAGACAGAACACCTCACACATTTCAGTTTCTTGGCCTAGTTTGCTTTTCGTGGTTGTAAGTAACACTTTTGCCATTTTCCACGTTGTAGCAGTGATCCACAGACAGAAGGGAAATGATGGGGAGGTAAAGGGATGGTCAACGACAGAGAGCAAGAAACATCTGTTTCTATAGGCCTCACCCTGCTGATTTTGAGTGATTATTGTAAATGCTCTAATTAATGTAAATAAGTAATGCTTTGTTTGTGATTACAATTTAGTTTAATTTTAGTTTTAACCGCCAGCTACTTGGTGTTGTCCAATGTGTTCCAGGATTTTTGCGTTACGTAATTTTTTTATCCCTCCCTGACCTGTCACACCCTCTCTGTGGTGCAGGACCTCCTGATTCACATATTAAACACTGCATACATGATATGAATTATGAGATGAGCTTACAAGACTGTATTAGAATATAGAAAAGTATGAATATAATTAAATAATATAATAATATAAAGATATGAGCCTATAGAATAAGTAGTATACTTTGGGCAGCAGGGTGTTGAGTCTGAGGAAAGAAGCTATTGAACTTTGAGGATGATCTGGTACCTTTTTTCATAAGGCGAAGAGGGTGAAGAGTCAGTGGTAGGGATGCAAAGGGACTGGTCTTTTATGATCCAGAGGCCCTGTTTGTGCAGCGTTTAGTGTAAATGACATGGTTGAAGAGAGGTCAGGAGACTCATGATGGTTCCTTCTTGGTCATAAGCAATGTGCACACCAAGAAACTCCCAACTTGCTCCACGTAGAAGCTGTTTATGAGAAAGGGTTGGAGATAGCATGGGCCTTTCTGAAGTCCATTGTCATCACCTTATCTGTTGACACCAGAGTGCCGGCCACTGCACCTCTGTACTCCCTTTCATCATTGTTGCTGATGACGGCCACCAGTGTTGTATTGTCCATAAATTTGATAATATGATAGGAGCCATATTTAATGGAGCAGTCAAACTGTGAACAGCAGTGGGTTGTGCATACTTCCCTGGGGGTGCTGGTTCAGAGTATGTGGCTGCTGAGGTGATGTTTCTGATGTGTACTGTCTGACGTCTCTCTGTGAGAAAGTCCACAATCCAATTATAAAGGGAGGTATCCATGCTCAGGGGCTGTAACTTCAGTACATTACATATTAAATGAAAATAATATCATCATTATTGAGATTATTTATGGTGTTCAGTACAGTATAGTATAGTATAGGTATCTGCTCCTTTATAAAAGTCCTACCAGTGCTTACCTGTCATTGTTATCTTGTTCTGAATTTGTCTGACAGATAATGATTCTATCGCTGACATGAGCAGCATTTCCTCCACATCTCAGCTTGACACATATTTCATTTCTCTCTGTGTTACAGCTGCATAGCCAGTCAAAAACTCAACTAAGGCATTTTCAAAATCAGGTTTAACAGGATGAGTTTCTTTCTGCCACAAGTTCAAGGTATGTTTTCTAATTGCTTGCATGTTGAATATGCTCCCATCAACACAACGTACACTTTATAGTTATGTTATCTTTGGATATTAAGAGATTCTTATGGATGATTAACAACGCTAACAATCCTACACATGTATGTGTCCATGACATCAAGTGCTCCTTCACAGAATTTATTTGCCTCTGGAGACCACAGAAAATCCTACACGCCATTTAAAGCTCATGCAGCCCCAGACCATGACACTCCCACCACCATGCTTGACTGTGAGCAAGACACACTTGTCTTTGTACTCCTTACCTGGATGCCGCCACATAGGCTTGACAACATCTGAACCAAATAAGTTTATTAGAGCACAAGACACGGCCCTGCGATGGACTGGCGACCTGTCCAGGGTGTACCCCGCCTTTCGCCCAATGTCAGCTGGGATAGGCTCCAGCCCCCCCGCGACCCTGTACGCAGGATAAGCAGTTGACGATGGATGGATGGATGGATGACCACAGGACATGGATCCAGTAATCCATGTCTTTAGTCTGCTTGTCTTCAGCAAACTGTTTGCGGGCTTTCTTGTGCATCATCTTTAGAAGAGGCTTCCTTCTGAGACGACAGCCATGCAGACCAATTTGATGCACTGTGTGGCGTATGGTCTGAGCACTGACAGGCTGACCTTCAACTTCTGCAGCAATGCTGGGAGCACTCATACGTCGAAAAGTGTAATTTCTTCAGTGTTGTCACATGAAAAGATATAATCAAATATTTACAAAAATGTCAGGGGTGTACTCACTTTTGCGAGATAAGACTACACAGGCTAATTTTATTGAACTAACCTTTGTTGCCAGGGCACGGTATGCTAGCTGCAGAGGTGGAAAGTAACAAATTACAGTTACTCGCGTTACGGTAGGTGAGCAGTTGTGTACTTTTTAAAGTTGTTTTTTATAATCTGTAATTTTTCTTTTACATAGGTATGTTTAAAGTATTGTGCTTTGTTACATTTTAAATCACAGCTGTTCCTGAGTAAGAAAAAATCATGTTTACGCATGCCTCAAAGACAGGGCTGACTGTCACTCTTTCTACAGAGAGTCCCTAGTTGCAGTAGCACATGGATCATTCATAAAACAGGAGCATCGGACTTCATCCAGCGAGAGGGAACAGTCACGTTCTCGCTGTGGACAGTCAGGGATTGTTCTCTCTGGCTCGATGTAACCCGATGCTTCTCATTTAAAAATAAACAATACATACAATTTATACATACAGGGAAAGGCTTAGGTGTAGAGAATTGCACATACTTTCACTGACAGTATTTACTTGAGATGTACTGGTAACCTACAGTAACAACAAAACTGCAGTCTGAAGAACTGAGATTAACATATTACAACAAAATGCAAATTAGTAGACAGTAATTAAGCATACAGAAAGTAATTCACCATTAAATAGCAAGTAAATAGCTTATTGTATAAACAGGCAACTGTTTCCTCACATTAGCAAAACTACTTTACTTCTGTTAACATGCTTTATAATGTTACTGTTACCACAAAATACCTCTGTAAACTCTTACACAATTCACCAAAGTGCATGAAACATCTCAACAATAATGCAAAATATACCAAAATGAGCGTACATGTGTATTCACAGTTGACACAAAATGGCGACGCACGCTGCACGGCTACGGGTCGGTCAGTGCTCTTTAGCAGGGAGCTAGCTAACACACACTTTAATACACCGGCAAAACATAGTTCTAACTTACTCAAAATGTCACACAAATACACTTGAAATCTCTTCGACATGCTAGTGGATTACTACAATCATGCTAACTCTGTTTAACACCGACAACATACCTGAAAATGGGGAGGAATAATCACGAGTGTGAGAAGAGATGTTTCCTCAGCGAGAACTTTTTGAGGAAAACACCGTGACGTCCCCAGGCGTGTTGGCAGAGACGGAAGGTGTCAGTCTCCAGATTCTAGTTCAAGATCACCTCTTAGCTCGTCAATTCGTAAACACTTCTTAATCGCAGATTACACATTCAGGAACAAAATAAACAATGCAAGATAAACCAATTTCTAGCGTTTAAACCTCTTTTAAATCAGATAACATTTTGACTACATTACCCAATTTTGGCTTTAGGCCATTCTTATGAACTTCTGCAGAATGTATTGCCGTTTTTACATCAGTGCACATCATCATTTAACATCACAGACCACGAGTTTACTATATTTAATTATCTTTTGCTCAGGTTATTAATATCGTCTTTTTTAACTCGTCACACTTGTACCATGGGTAGTTGGCAAAAGAAGTTTTCATAGTTTGGTAAGAGTAAGCTTTGCTCAAATTAGCTGAGTAAACAGGTTTGTGGCATAGTTAGAATGCTTGATTGAAAATGTTACTCTCTTGGCATATCAGACTGAATCTGTCATCACAACTGCTAACATTACTAGTGCGTCACTTTAGGCATCTGGTGCAATCTAAATGTAGTAGGGCCATCGGATGGAATCAAGTTAAATGGTTGCAGGCTGGATTGGGAAAGGTTGCCCATGAGTGCTCTAGAGGTCTAAATAAGTCACTTTCAACTGCTGAACATTTACTACTGCTACCTGCTCCATCTATATACAGATTTACAGTAAGGTTACTACAGTGCAACACGTTCTCCGATTACCCGCATAACGTCATTTCCTGAAATAAATTCTTAAGTGCAAGTAAACTCACCATTTAATGTATTCATTATTACTAGAATTATTTTTTCATGAAAAGTATGTGTGGGTTCAGTAACATTTATTGGATCATGATTATAATTGCAACATTGAAAATAAAGAAAAGAGAAAGCACCCATCACCTTCAAGAAAGGCAGGCGTGACAAAGGGTGATCAATACAAGACAAACAGTGTTGGGGCAGGGCCCTCCTATCATGGTCTTTGTGACAAATGAGCCCGGCTTTGTGAAACAGACAGTGAAAACAAATACTCTACCTTCTGCCTCGGGCACCGCAATTTTAGAGGTAAGTGACATTCCTCGGAATGAGCGGAGACAAAACAAAAGAACAAAAGATAAATGTGTTGTTGCATGGAAGAGAGAGCATGGCATGCTCGCAGCTAAATGTAACTCCAGACAGGAGGCGGTAATGTAGAAGAGAAGTGTGTTTTTTTGACAGAATATCTATAGTTTAAAATTAGTCTACACTGGGCAGAAAAAAATAATCTTCTCCTGGGTCATCTGTGTTTGTTTGCTGTTATGGCACTTTCAAAACTGAAAGATCCAAAACCAATCTATAATCTAATATCATTACATTTGATTATCTTTCATACAAAGTAACATGCCTCTTCAGTTTTCTTTGGCTAAAATTGTAGCTGCCTCCTTCTCTAAAAGCTAAATTAAAAATCAGACAAAACAGCTCGTCAGTGGGATGACATTACTGTAAGTTGCCTAATTTCTTTACGCCACTCCAATCTCTTTGGGTGTTTTGTGGCAATTGCTCAGCAGTCGTTCACATGGAGAGCAATATAATCTGTGCCGTCAGTCAGGCAGTATGATACTCAAGGGAGCGCCACAGTCAGGTGATTGACTCAGAACAAACTGCATTACTTGGGGAACTAAACAGCATGTTGACAAACAGCGCATGATTCCAGGTGGCGGAGACACAGACATAAACCTAATCTCATCGTCAACCAGTCCCTTGGCTTATCCATGATAAAATTAGTACAGCTACATTGAAAGTAATGTGTTGATAGGCTTATTTGTCACTTTAATGAGGTTGGATGCGAGACATTTGTGAACAGCTTTTGTTGCCCGCAAGGTCTCTTGTTGACACTTCTTTTTCTTTCTCTCTTGTGTCTCTGCAGATTTCAAAGATGTTTGCGGTAGGGAGGTGTTGTTGTTTAAATCCATATCTATTGTTTTTAAGTTAAGGTCAGCCATGCTGCAGCCATTTTGAGCAATATGTACCAGACAGCTTGCCATTTTAAGCAATAAATGAATAAATCACTTACTAATTTGATTTATACTGGATAAAAGCTATTTAACATGTTAAGGTCCTCTAATTGTCTGCCTCTTAAGCATCTGTGACTGATACCCAGAGGGCCAGCAAACACCTCCTATCTTCCAACAACACCCTCTCATAATGGACTTTTAATGGTAGTATAATAGGTTTTATGGAGTAATGAATTTACTGTAATTGTTGCCTTGGGTGGCAAGAAAACAGCAGCACAGTACAGGATACCAATGGAGTGGTCCCTGATCACAGTCACATGCATATTCTGACTTTTGATAAGACATGCTGCTTATAACACAAACAGACTTTATGTAGTGCATGCACTGCAACTGCATTGTAAATATATATATACAGATATATTGACATAACTAGCTACACTCTAGAACGTATAGTATGTAATAAGTAGCCCATACTAAAAGTAAACAGGTCATCTTTTGCAAATAACATCCTTGATGACGAAATGCTGCTGTGAGTACATTTGGAGGAGAAAAGTGAAAATAAGAAGAAAATAAGTCAGTTTTCTCCTTTAATGGCACAATAATGGACCCAGTTACTTATATCAGTAGTGGCAAATGATTTGTTGATCTTTTTAATGTCCTGAAAATTATAAACTACTTTATAGTTTTGGCCATCATTTCGATCAAGCACACTCAAAGATGCTCTTAAGAAACTAATTGTAATTTGTTTTCACATTCAATATGTAATGTAAACAGTATCAGGCACTCACACACATGCACACACAATGAGACAGAGAGAGAGAGAGAAAGAGAGAGAGAGATGCACACTTGCAAAGCAATAAGCAGCAGATCAAGTTCTGATCACTTTTCGAATTGTGTTTTGGATCCAAGAGCAATAGAAGTTCACAATCAGTACTGTAAATCAAACTAATTGTAGCTTGTCCCCCTTAGTTAATTGTAGTATGTTATAGTAATATAACCTGTGTAACTATATAGTCAGCTGATGTGCAGAATTCAACCCAGGCTGCAATATCAGTATCTTTGCAGTATTCGCAGAGAGCACCATGGTGCCACATATTAGTGTCTCCTACCAGATTTGCTGGTCCTGATTAGAGTGCTGCTGGTTTCCACACTGACTGTTAATCCATGTGGTGAGACAGATGCTGTGAGAGCTGATTATGTATCCCTAGTGGCAACATAATACAGTCAGTTGAGCGTAAATGGGTTCAAGTGGTCACCTGCTTTGGCTTCAGTAGCCGGATTTGGCAGCAGATAATTTCAATAGAGATTAAACTGTTTTTTTTGGATTAGCCCTCTATAATGCACAAACTGATATTTTCATTTAGTACTGCTGATGAATTTTAGTTGGTGTGTTGCATCACTTGAGATGAGAAAGCAACACCAGAGAAAAGTTAGTTGAAGTTAACTTTTTGAGGGAATTTGTACCAATAAATCAAATTCAAGGGGGAAAAAATGACAGGAAATGTTATCATATTTTTCTGAACATGTACTGCATGTGACAAGCTTAAAACTTTACTTTAGTTTACTTTAAAACGTCTGGGGCTTTCTAATACAATCCTGAAGTGTTTCCTTCACTGAGAACATATTGCAGTGATCAGAACATAATGCAGCATATTCAGTGAACAAGAGAGGAACTCCTGGGAGAGTTATGAGTATACTACGTGACAAGGCTGCACTGCTGTTTTATAAATTTAAAAAAGAAAAAGAACTTCCAGTGTAGGTAAAGAGACTGGAGTGGGTGTGCTCCGAAACACAATTGAAAATTTAGCGTTTAATTCAGAGACCCGCCGACCGGCTGTGCACCCATCTGGTTAATAGGGAAAAGGATTTTATTTTCTAGTTGGCTGCTTCGTTTTCACAAAACACATACATAGAAGCAGGAAGCCCTATCGGGGTAAAGGATTCTGTTGCATGGGACGATACTCAGGGGCCTTTTTGCATGTATACATAAGGGGGTGACAATATAGTTTCTTAGGGGTCAGCAGCAACACCAGCTGGAACTGGCCTGTGGGTCAGTGACATGCATACATATTCATACATTTTTATTAAATGAATAAATAATAAATGTTACACTGTCTAGGAGTATCCCTTAAATTAAATAGATTCTAAAATTATATTCTGATGGAAAATTCTTAACAGCATATAACACTATTCTCATACAGTTTAGCGCAAATGTCTGACAGCTATAGCCCATGGCAGGTGAAATATCTGCCATAATAATAATTCACCTTATCAACAGTACTCACAAATGACCAATTGCAGGGACTTTATATTGTGAGTGGGGTGAACGAGGGGTGAGTTTTGACCCTGCACTGATTAGCAGGTATGATGGATGGATGGATGTATTATTGATAGAGAACAAAATACCGTATTATGTATATTTCTCATCACGCTGTGAGCGCATTTTTTTTCATTGACACTTTTCATTTGCAGCTGAGGATTCAAACAGGTTGACTGCAATTAATTTCATGTCAGTACCAACACTGAACCTCAAGCATGTCTCAGGGTGAGGTGTAACCTAAAAATAGATACTTTAATGAAGAGCAGGACCGTAAATGATTCTATTTTTTTTTTTGAATGGCTTTTTACAATGAGGGTTGGCATAAAAAAGGAAAATCATTGCTTTGAAATTGTAGAGCTCAACTTTTTATAAATTACTACTTTTGGTAACACAGAGACTCCAGAAAAAGGGTTTCTTGTAGTATTTGAGTTACGTGGCATTTTGGAAAGTACTGGAGAGAACGAGTGACTTCAGCATATACTTAGCACTTTGACAGCCTCTGTGAAGTCCACACAAAGGTGTAAGTATAATTTCAGATCCTAGAAGTAAGGCCAAATAATTTTAATGAGTAACATCTATTTCATTTGTAAAACAATATGTCATAACATTTGTACAGAAGCTTCTTTGAAAGAGTAACTGAAAAATATTCATAATGTATGCCAGCTCTGCCCAAATATTAAAATATGTGCTGTCTTTTGTGCTGCTTTCAATGACTCCTGTGACGGCATCCCATACTAATCAACCTTTAATAAGTAATTATGAACAAAGTCTGGATGCAAATATGATTATACATGCTCCACTTTGCAGGTCTCTGATGTCAGGACAACAAACTTTCAATGATATGGTTTGTGTAGTAAAATCATAGACAGAGGTGGTTAAATGTCAGTGGGTGCGACTATGCGTACATGTATGCAATACAATACTTGCACATGCATGTGTAGATCATAGACACATCACATCACCATGTGTTCTCACAGTGGAAATCATTAGTGCAATATCCTCCTTTTAGCACACTACTATCGTGCCCTACGGTTTAGCACCCTCACATCAGCAAGCTTAGTTTCTTTAAATGTTGATCCATCTGAGCATCATCTGGTCTTAGATTATATACTCAGTCTCAGGTGTCTGTTGTGTCATAAAATTGTCTCACAGATGTTTTAATTGTTATACAGCTGATATGCTGAATCATTTAATTAGCCTAATAGCAGAAGTGCCTGAAGGAAATATTTTCCAATATAATAATGGATGCAATCGCTAAGCCCTGCACCCCTGGTTACTGCTGGCACATGCAGTTACAATGAAAACAGTGGCAGAAAAAAAAGGTCCTTGATTTCTGACAGGCAGACAAAGGCATGCATCTCATTTCTACCCAGCAACCACTTTCTTTCTTGCCATAGTTCTTGTATTGCTATGTAGAGCCAGTTAGAATAGTATTATAGATTTGGAGAGGAAAAATGTAAGATTAATTTATTCCAACATATCTTTGTTTTGCTGCTTAGTTTACATACTTGGAATAGCAAGATAGAGGTTAGATTAAACTGTTACTACAGTATGCTTTACTGGCAGCCAGGAGAACAGACTTTTAGGATGTGTGTGTGTTTAGCGTAGCTAGCACTTTATAGGATAAAAACCGCCCATGACAACACCTTCCAAACTCTTTATTTATATGGGGTATCACTCTTACTACACCCCATGCATGCCACTTCTGCATGTGGAAAAAGCTGGACAGACCTGCTCTGCCTAGTTATAGTAGCTGCGCTGTAATTGGGCAATTGCTGTTTGGGTGAGAGGTTTAACAGTCAAAGTCATTGTTAAAATCAGTAATAATAATAATAAGCTCTTTGTTTGTCAGTTACGATCACAGTATAGGTAATAAATCTTTGCTGTACCTGAAATCTAGGTAACAAAAATTCCCCTTCCATTTGTCCAGGCTTGGGACCTGGCCTACGCATCCCCGGTGGCTTACCCAAGGACACTTCAACATGCAGACAGAAGGAACTGGGTATTGAACTGCCAACCCTGGGAGCAGTAGACAACCCACTCTATCCCCGGATCCAAAGCCGCCCCTCACTTACTTGACTGTGGAGAGAGAAAACAATAAGCAGAACTTCCACTCAACAATGTCACAGCACAACAGCAGGAGCTTTCCCTCCTGAACAAACACATTTGGTGGATTCCACCTCTAATGTTATTGATAAAGATTCGCACAACCAGCCAGCAGCTTTTTAAGAAATTGCTGCTTTGGAGTAAAGCTTTCTGATATTGATTAGATTGGATATTGACTGGCTCACCAATTTCCTGTGGCCCTTCATATAAAAACTTGATTACTACACAGGCAGTCATCATCTTGTCTGATTGGATCGGTTCTTTCCAACTACTCAGTCCTTCTCTCTCTCTCTCTCTCTCTCTCTCTCTCTCTCTCTCTCTCTCTCTCTCTGCCCCCTCCTTCTGTTCTCTTTCAAGCCAATTGATTTCTTTGTCTTCACTTCCTCTGGACCCCTCTGTGTGCCTTAGACCAGAAAGCAATGTATTAAGTGCTTGTTTGGATCAATGTAATGTGCAGTGATAGCACATTCACAAACTGCTGACTGGCCAGCGAAACAAATTAATTTACCATACACTGTTTTTCAGAGATCTTAGTGCTTCATTATGTACATGTAACATCCACAAGCTGGACACCTGCAAAGCCTAAAGACGCAGTTTCAGTGCTGGGAGAAAACAGAGAGGGTAACTGAGTGATTAGAATTAAGAACTTCCACCATGGTTTTGCATGAATCATCATGGGAATGGAAAAAGAAAGTGTCTCACAATTTGGAAGGAATGTGTGGAGGAGGTCAGTGAATAATATAATCAGTAATATTACGCATGTACAGAAATTGCCAAAGGCATGCCTACTGAATCATGAAAAACTGGAACACTAGTTGACAGTTTATAATTTTAAGCCTTGTTTGATATTACTATCATTTCTCTGTCTGGACTTGGAACATGGGGTACAGTTTTGTATCTTAAAATGAGCAGAAAATAAAGTGCTAATTAAAATAACATTGCCTTTTACTACTAGTTTATTACAAGCAGTCATCCACACAGCAATCGTCCAAAAACATCCCTTCAGTGCCAAGGACAGTTCACATCATGATCTGAATTTTTCAGTTAACCCCCCTGTTGTGTTCCTGTTGAAATGTAATTAATTTAATCTGATTGTCACAAGGTTCCATGACTTTGTCAACGTCAGACATCTTAACACATAAAATAATTTTTCCCTATAAAAACTGTTATTGTTATTGCTTTTCTTTAATGTGTTCAGACATTCATTTTATAATATGGTAAAGTTTTCATGTCCAGTTTTGGGCCCTTCTTTACTAATAAAATCATACCGTTCAGTTATGACAGGGAACTCTACAGATGTTATTTTGTGCCACTATTTAAACATGTGAAATTGTTTCAAAACAAACATCCTTGTTAAAACTCTACACAAAGTAGTCTGTGATAGTCAAAATAATACATTAATCGTGCTTTTATTTGCTCAGAAATAAGTTGTATGATCTCAAAACTTGTAGTTGTTCACAAGAACTTACACTGATAAAAAGCTTTAACAAAACATTAGGTTATAATACGTGTATTAATGAGTTATAATGAGGTGGTCATTTTGGACAAGGAACACAGAATGAATTAACATGAAATTAACACAACAGGAGGGTTAACAAGAAGCATCAAAAATACCATCCTCACTGTCAACAATTTGACTACAGCATGAATAACAACAGCAATTGTCAGCAAAATTTCTTGTTCCATACACTTTGGTTTAAAACAGCGTAGAGGACCTAATGTTGCCTGTGAACTCAAGGCAAGGTTTTGAAAAGGTTTTTAGAAAGCTCATGCAGGGCCACCACTGGCCCATGCCTAATGTGCTAATGAGACCTACATCCTCTGACAGTCATGTCGTTTTCATTTGGTCTTTCAACATGAAATTGGTGGTTTTCTGGGTGGTCGATGTCCATCCATCAAGATTAATAACTTGTATTCACGGATCAACTTTGGGGAGTGATGCAGTTCGTGGCTCTGTTGATGCGTTGGATTGCAAAAGAAAAACGATTGCACTGAAATAGTCACTACAAAATTGTTTTAATTGCTGCTCTTCACAGACGATATCCCAGACTCCACTGATTGGCTATTCTGAAAACCTAATGGAATGATGCTTCATCAGTCTGTCCTCTGGGACGACGTGTTTACTGCTGATTTGTTTTTTAATGAACTGAAGGATTACATTGGCTGTACAAATTAAGTGCTTTGCATCACCTTTAAATGCTGGTTGTACAGTGTTTACAAAAAATTGGCAAGTATAAATATAAATAAAATGGTATTCCTTCTACATTCCCTGAAAAAAGTGTTAAGTGTTAACAAAGTGTTGTGTTAAGGTTCCTTTTTTGCCACAAAACACAAATATTTGTCTTATAAAACTAACCACACAAAAGGCAACAGCTATGTTACAGATGGCTTCAGGGCAGCTATACCATAATTCATTTCCTTATGTGCTTCAGAGTTCCTGCCAGCTGTGCAAGCATCTGCCATAATTTGACATGATATATAAAAATATCACTGGCGTTGTGGCAAAACATATTCATATATATCCAAATTGCAATAACTTTCATCTCTTAATACCATAAAGAAGAGAGTGTGACTCTAGGAAATACATAATCAAATAAATATACTTGATCACTTGGCTGGCATTACGCAAAACATTATCTGCCATCGACCTTCATCAGTGTGTTCAAGAGATACAGTCCCTTCTTAAGAATGCCAGATAAATCAACAGGTGAATACAATCACCTTTCACTGTGACTCCAGCCTATCAATCAGTCAGACATTTCAAATGAAAATCATCAAAAACATTACAAAACAACTATGATAATCATTGTGGACCATAGTGATACAGTGATACATCACTTGCTTCTTTGAAGCAGGTTTTTTAAATTTTTCGGTCTTTATATAAAGCTCAGTGTATTAAATACATTCCACAGCTCTCAAAATGTTTTAAACAATGCTTGAAGGACCTCTTGAACAGAAATAATTTTAACTTTTTCACAATGATTTACAGAACAATTTTAGAGTCCGCATGTGAAGATTTCATGTGCTCTGGCAGCAGTGAGCTCAGTGCTCTTCTGTCAGGTTAAAGGATGTTGTACTGTACTTCATGTAGCTAAAGCTGAAATTTTAGGCTGTGCTGGGTGCTTAATTAAAAGGTGTTCTGTGACCTAGTATTGCTTTTAAATGCTCAATTAAATACTTTTGTAAGACATACAAGGATACGATTCATTTTCTTTACCACGGTAACCAAAGCAGCACGTACAGTATTACCCAAAATACCTTCGACTCATAGCTTGCCCAGAATAGAACATATATCAGCATGTAAAAGACAAGACAGAGGTAAGATTTATTATTATTCTGTTCTCCCCAAAATCTAATGAACAGCCGGGCAGAGTAATGTTGAGTATCTGAGTTACTGCTATAGGCAGTAACTAATTAGCCAGACAGGCTATTTTCCTTACACTTCTTCATTTGTGAGTTTGGTTTCAGGATGTCTAAGGTTTAAATATAGTGAGTTACTAAAGCCCGGAGCACGCCGCTTCAGCATGCCATGCCTAGTTACAATTGTTAAGCTGTGATTGGACAGTCGCTGTTGGGGGGCAATGAATGGTCAATTGGATTTGTTATTTTAGTGTTCAAAGTGTTACTCCACTAATAAAAGCTGCTACCTCAATTCTACTTATGTGGTGGTGATTCAGTGTGAGTAAGGTGACATGGCAGCAGTGTAAGAGGCATCAGAGTCATATCACGTGGATCAAGATGATTTAACCTGGGAAGGGACATCAGAATGACACTGTAAGTAGCTCATAGGTGGCCTTGAAGTCCCTCTCCTCGCTCGGCAATGGTTGCTCCAGTTTGACGTAGATGACCCTCTTATTCACTTCCCTTTCAAACTATCTCTCTTTTCTGTTCTCTCTCTTTTATCTTTTAGATAGAGGTAGACTGGTATTCCTTTTCAATGCATTCTTTGTTGATGTGCATTATTCTCTTGCATATAACTTAGATGAGTAGGTGCTGTTCACAAGCATGGACTCAAGGCTGTCCTTTCTACATTCTCCATATAGAGGTTGGCCACAATGGGAGACACATGGTGCAGCTCTGTTTCTGACTGTGGAAACATTCATAATATTTTTGATGTATAATAAGTGGTAAGGCAAAGGGCAATAAGGACAGATACCTGAGACCAGCTGTATCCTGTCCTTCTAATCTTTATACTGGTGAGGGTGCACAAGTGTCTTAGTACATTCCAAGCTTGGTGGCTTATTGGACTGAACATTTTTAAGTAAATATTTAAGATGTGGAAATTAAAGGGTAATGTTAAGTTGCCTCTTTGTGCAACCTAGCCATTATTCTGAACGAATGTCACATCAACATGAATAGAAATATGTTAATCATTCCATGCGTAGATTGAAATCAGGATGAGGAAAAGTGTTGAAACTGATTTTCAAGCTGCAGTATCTTGCAATATTCAGTCTGTGTTATTCTCCACCGTCTTCATCAGCACAGCGGGAGAGATTTCATTCCCTTTACAGTGTGGTGTGAGATTCTGCTGATACAACAAAGATGGCTATACTTTGAACCTGATGCTGCTTCTAAAGTTTCTGCCTTTCAAGATGGATGAAAGCTACTGTATGTCATTGTCCGGTGGTATACATGGACACAATAACGTCAACAGTTGTAAATATTGTACTATTTAATACAGCAGCCCTGCGATAAGCGCTGTTTGCAAAACTTATAATGCTAGGCTTTTGCTGAGACTGCTGAGAGAGGTATTCAAATAGAATACCTTTTGAGGTTGTTTCTAGTACCGTGGTATGGGATTGTGTAACATGACTGTTATATTTTCTGGGAATTTATTTCATAGCAGATGCATTGTGTTGTATTTTATTTTACCTATATACACACATGTGGATATTATACAAAAACACATTACCTTTTGGAAGTGTGAAAATTTGGCCCAGTGGCCTCTTGTGTTGTTATCCAGCCCTAAATCCTTCTGTTAGGCACTGCCCAACATGTCAACCATAATAGAGGCACCGTGCATTAGATCCGCAGTTTTTAGTTTGATAAAAATGGGTGCATGATTTTATTTGTCATGGTGGCTTTTATGTCCTTGAGGCAGTTCCAATGCTGGCTCTCAGTAATGATTGTATGAGTGGCAAATGCAGATGATGTGTCTAGACAGAAAGCAAAAGCAAAAATAGTGACTAATGTTGTATAGAAATGTTCTTTCACAGAATCAACTAGCAGAGAGAGGGTCAAACAGTTATTCAAAATTGCTTTTTGCCTTCTAGTAGTGGGTGGAAACAACAACTTCTGTACAGTCTAATCCAGTGCACTGCAATAACCTTACAGCCACTGTAAAGTTCGGCATGTTCAGCTGAGACTGTCAGAGAGAAGCCTGATTCAAATTTGTTGTAATGTCTATTGCCTTAGTTGCATTTTTGTTGTAGTGGATGGCATTAGGTGCTCATACACTAACTAGTATAGCAAGATGTGGTTCTCCTGACTCATCTGATGCTCCAGAAAGCACCACACACAAAACACTATTTCAGCTCAGTCTAACAGAAAATATGGCTGTTAGCAGCAATGAAAGACAGAACAGGATCACCCTGTGAGATCCTGTGCAGAGAGACTCGTACTTATCAATGTAACAGTGCATGCAAATTCCAGCCAATCACATCTTGTCCAAACATGAAATGACTTTCAGAGGTCAGTGAAGGGATCTGGCTAATTACATTCATGCTGGTACAGACTGACCATCACTCTCTGATGAGGAGAAAATAGTCTGCACCCTCCGCCTTTTTCCGACCGATGCCAATCAAAAGAAATTACATGCGAGGTAAGCCTGCAAGAGTGGAAATTGAATAGAAGTGTGTTTTGATTGAATATGCCCATCCCAATTACGTTGTACCTCTCAGGCATCCGAGTTCTCATTATTTCACCTTCCCATCAGAGTGTGTTTCTTCATCAAGGGAAGCAAGTCGAGTGTCACAGTGAACCCTTGAATTTCATTAGGGGCTTATTTTTTTTCTCATCCAATTTTCAAGCCTGCTGTGTAGTTTCTAAAATGGAAATGTAGTAGTCAGGAAGAGGGAGGTTTAGTTTACCAGCCTCATTGATCCTTTTCAGTCTGTTCCCAGTTGTGAATCCAGTCATACAAAATTGTCGTGTTGCTAGGTTTCCTATACAGTATATTATGGGAGGGGAGTACTGAACAGTGAATTCTGAGGGAGTGTATGGACGTTGAAATGTTGTATTGATTGTCCTGTTGTTAATGAAAATGTATTGCACGATCGTCATCATAAAGCAAAGGAATGGTGAACTCTTGCACACTGCCACACTGACAAAGACATAAATGTAGCCCTCACGGTCCTGGATGGTTCCATAAAGAAGCTCAGGGAAGCGGCTGTACGGTGCTACATTTGCCAAGCCAACCAGTTAGTCCTCTTCCTTGAAGTCTTTTCTCCTGTAAAACTGTCACTACAAACTCTTGCAGTAAAGTTGAAATCTCATCTTTGTGTCGCTTATTTAAGTTCTTTCGAATGTGGAATGGACTCTTTGTGGTCATTGGGGGAAAAAAATATACTTGCAACTAAAAAATGGACAAAAACGAAAACTGGCAAGCTACACAAAGGTGAGCTTTATCTGAAGTGTTTTTAAGCTGCATATTTTTAATTTTAAAAAGAAAAGACTTCAAGGATGAAGACTAACTGCCTGATTCAACAAATGTACATCTGACTAACTGCCCCACCACTATTACAGAGCAGCACACAGCCGCTTCCCTGCATGGAACCAACCTTAATGAAGATAACTGAAATGTCTCTTTAATATATTTGGTGTTCACAGTGTCTGCATGTACACAATTTTTATTATATTTCAATCACCCAGGTGTGCATTAAATTATGCAAAATTATAAAATAATTCTAATATGAAAGATTTCCGTAAGAATTATTTTAGAGTTCACTGAAAAAGGATCAGGTACATTAAGTGAAGACTTAAAATGTAAATCTAAAATAACTACATGCGAGATGTGATTTGTTTCTTATCAGCAATTTTTCTGTATTTAAAGAACCTGTGATCTACAGCAAAACTCCTGTGAGTAGGTCAGTCAGATATGTAAGGCTTGGGTTTCCTCATATTAAAGCAGAACCTGTTACCCATCAGACTGTGAGTGCCTCCAGTACATTATGAGGAGAGCAAAAAGGTATTATTCAGACCTCTCTGCTCTCCATTCAGGACATTGTTCACAAATGCTGTTTCCGTGAAGTCTCTTGCATTATCAAGGACCTTTCTCATTCCTCCCACTGCCTCTTTGTTCTATGGCCATCTGGTCAGAGGATTCACAGCCAGGATGAGTAACAGTTTCTTTTGCCAGGCTAAAGTCCTAAAACCCCAGCGATCAATGCTATGTGTCCTCAAGTCTCAATTGAGTATTTGAAAACTGAGGATAATGGTTAAAAAATCTTGTTCTCTAAAAAGTTCATCTCATTCATGGTTTTGGTCTGTTTCGTCTGTGTGTCAGTGTCATGGTATCTTTCCTGTTTTAGTTTGAATATGTCTGCGTCTGTTGTTTACATCCAGCTTGTTCCTTGTTCCATCTTGATTACCCCCTCATGTGTGTCACCTGTTCCCCTCCCTGCTTGTTAGCCCTGTATAAATAACCTTCTCGATCATTACTTGTTGTGTGTGTTCTTACCTAATATTCTGTCTGTAAACCAGCCTGGTCTTTCCTGTGTCAGAGGATGTTTGGTTCAATTTTGACTGCTTCTGTTGGATACCTTGGACTTTATCCTTTTGATTTATTTGGGCTCTTTTAGTAAGTGTGTATGCTTTTAGTTGTCAATTAAATCATCAGAATTTATCCAGTGACCTGCATTCACATCACCCACCCTTACACATGCATTTTTTTACTTGCACGTCTCGCAACAAATGTTTTTCATTTCAATCTTTGCAGGTGATTTCTCTGTCCCTCTCCCAACTGCTCCCCTTATTTTCCTGCCATGTTATAAAATATCAAAAACTGCCCATCCCCCATTACTATTAGAAATAATCTCACTGTTGTTTGCTGGTGTTTATATTCCACATATTTAATGTTGTCATACCTTTATGTTTGTCAAATATATAATATCCTTATGGTTATTTCTGAGCGTTGGCCATGTGTATATCTCATTTAATGAAGAATAATGAGACACAGAAAGAAATTATGTAAATGTGCAAACTGAGCACTTTATATTACATCTTTATGTAGGAAATGTGGGTTGTGAGCATATTTTCAAAGAATACATTACATCCATTTTTAGTAGGTTATTTCTTATCTCACCATTTTCTACTTATTTCCCCACACTATTTTAGTGTTTACTCACAAACTGCTTTTATCGGCTCACCTTGCTTTTCTATCCCCTCTGTTGACTTTACTTTAGCCTTTCGAAATGATCAAAACCAACATGGACACAAGAGGCAGAAAAATTCTAAATAAAACAGAAAGCACAGAACAAACAGATAATGACAAGGAAAAGCAAAACGCAAAGACAGGGGCTGCGGTCGAAAAGTCTTTTTTGCTTAGGAAGGTTCCTAAGTGATTAAAGTGACCTGGATGTATTGAAGTGGCAGCCATAAGAGCTGGTCGAATCCTCTAAAAGCTAAGGAAAGGTGCTTCAATGCTTCCTTTCTAATCTAGCATAGAGTACACCGGACCGTGGTTTACAAAAGGAAAGAAGAGAATGCTATCCCACTGTTCCTTGCAACATTTAAAGTGACGCATGTTCCCAAACTCAAACGATAAAAACCATTGACCACATTTAATCAAATCCTTGCAATACTATGTAAGTTACCATTGGCTGTTAAGCATTTTCTCTCACGTATTCCATAAATTGCTAATATGCGTATGTGATGCATCCCAAAATTGTGCAATCATTTCGTGTTTATTTAAATTAAATGGGTAGCTTTCTGTGATAGCTGTATTAATTGAACTGAAGTAAATTGAAGGGTGTAAGCGCAGAAGTAATGCAGGTGGTATGTTGCTTGCTTTAAATACAGTTGAGTATTGCTGTCAGTTGCACTACATTTTATAGTAGCCTTGATGCACTTATTTACAGGTGGTAATGTGTACTAAAATGTTGTTTAAAGTAGAGAATTTTAAGATGTACACAAGAGGTGATGTATCCACACATGAATGCATTCTGTGAGAAGTTAATGGAACAATTGAATGTCTTGTTCACTTGAGCTACAGTTTAAAGCTGAAACAGACTGACACTGAGAGAAATGTTAGAGTATTAATTTGTGAATTAAAGAGTTGCAATCCGGACGACGAACTGAACACGCTGTGTGTTTTGCTACTGAATCTCAATGCTGACCTCCATTTATTGATTTTGGTTTTGTTTTTTACTATTTAAAATGGGTAAAATCGTATTTGATTACAGAGTTGTGCATATATTCGCTCAGAAGCTCCTCTCTCAGTCGCTCTCTCTTTCTCTTTTTTTCTTGCAAACACATTGACAATAGACCCGTGTGTGAATTGAATGGTTAGAACACACCGCTGCACGAATCTGTCCAACACAGCGCTGTCAATGTAGGAAGCCCACCTTCA
Source organism: Lepomis macrochirus (assembly GCA_024633595.2). NCBI lineage: Eukaryota > Metazoa > Chordata > Actinopteri > Centrarchiformes > Centrarchidae > Lepomis > Lepomis macrochirus. The sequence goes on along the minus strand of JALXJV020000009.1, from coordinate 25,469,341 downwards.
AAAAAGTTATTAGCAAATAGTCTAGCTAATAAGGACAGCTATGTCAACATTAGAAAAGTCAGCTCAACTGCACGACATGCATATATTTACTGACTTAGGTTTAGGCACTAATTAATGCCATGGTTGAGGTTAGGGAAGTTGCCTCTGGGGGGCTGTCTACTCCTTAAACAAAAACATCGCTAGCTACCTAGCTAGTTAGCGACCGGAAGCACTACTCACATTTCCGGTCACCCCAGGGCGTCTCATACACTCATACCTGGGGGCGTCAACTATACACACAAAATCGCCATTTTGCATACTATAGACACAGCTTTTCCAAAACGTGTATATGTGATGCGTGAGATGCGATTGGGTTTATCTATCTATCTATCTATCTATCTATCTATCTATCTATCTATCTATCTATCTATCTATCTATCTATCTATCTATCTATCTGTATATATATTTGCTTAGTGTTCGGGCCCCTATGTACAAGCTTCAGATAGCTTAAATGGTGTCCCTTTTCACAAATCTGCATTATTTATGATTGTACTTGTATTTTAATGTTTTGTGAAAAAACTAAACTGAACTGAACTTGGCATCATGCAGCGAGAAAGACTAAAACTAAAACTAAAACTAATAAAAACTAAACTAGCAAAACCACGTTAAAAACAAATTAAAACTAAACTAAAATTAAAAACAAAATGTCAAAACGAAATAAAAATAAGAACTAATGAAAAATCCAAATCTTGCTACAACCTTAAAAAATCCAACCTTGCTACAAGGACACTGGCGACTTCACTTTTATGACCTCCAACGAATTGGAAGTAAGATGCATAAAGAATGAATGAAGCAGCAAACCAACTTGCAAGAGAACTTTTATTTAGGCCCAGTACTTTGTAATGCTGCAATGATGAAGAAAAACAGCCTTTGCCAGTCAGTCCGGTCCCATGTAGAAGTAATAGAGAATGGATCTGTGGCACTGGTGAGTAACATGACATCACTGACAGGATGATAACAACTATGAAAATGTTATCCTGTATGAAAATAATAATAATAATTTTTATATGATTAAACTGCAAATTTGAAATAGAACTTCAAATTCAAATGCTGTTGTTATTTGCTTCACTTTTGCTAAAGGATAAGGCCTTTAAGGGGACCCGCTGTCAAGTGCAATGGTATCACGTGCAAAGCTGATGACAATGATTCTTTAATTGTATTTCACATTAAAGTACACAAATGCGTGTGAAATGACAACAGTGATTCAGTTATACATAACAAGTTGATGCGAGAAAGGGGTTTTCCAGTACGGCTGATAGAACTAATGGAACAGTACCATGCAAACGGACTACAGCTTCTACTTCTTCTACTTCTACTGGCCAAATTGGTCCTGTAGAGTTTCACATTTGTACATGTTGCGCGATTACAGCTGACATGCTGCGTGTGGAGTGTATGAGTAAAACACAAGCACACACGCTCTAAAACTATCAGTCAATAGAAAGCTGGCTCGTCCTTTCTGTTTCCACATTCTAACAGGCTTGTTTTCAACATGCATGTAACCTTGAAGCTTGGCTTTGAATGATGTCTCCTGCCAACATAAGCATCAGATCAAAAACCTCTTCCATGTGTTGCTCTAGAAGGCATGGACAAATAATGTATTTTGTCATTAGGACTTTTAAATATTGACCCGAGATGCCAACCTGGGTGGTACCCATCCCAACAGGAAACATGGGCTCAGGTGAGGAGGAAAAACTCGATATATCCTGATGGAAATAACCAGAAGCACTCCAAGTTAAAGGAACCTGAATCCCGTATCCCAAAGAACAACATCCAAATCAGACCAATCTGCACATCACAATTATTGTCCAAATTAACCATAACCATGTTCTTTCTTTAACCTCAACTATACTGTAGTTGCCTTGAGCAACATTTGCGAAAACAACTCTGCTAATAGGGTTTAATATCCATGAACTGGAGCATCTGCGGATTAATTCCATAACCAATATGTTATGATCCACTGAAGTTAGGCATAATGCGAGTTGAATAAAACCCTGTTTTTGTTATCTTTGCTGGCTTGACTGTAAGATTCTTTTTTTTGGGGGGGAGGGGACAGCGAGGTCCTATTGTGAGTGGTGTGTTACAACAGAATTTTCTAAATAAATAACAATTAGTTAAATTAAAAAGTTACCCCTTTTATTGTTTATTCTATTGAACATAGGACACTTGGTTACAATATTGTTACATTATTCTATGCATCTTAAAGAAAACTGAAACTATACTAAACTATACAAAAATATTTTATTAAAATATTGTACATATCTATATAAGAACATTTACATGTGAATACAGTCGAAGTGCATTAGCAACAGAACCAGACGTGGAGCTAATTAGCAGGAGTGGGGCCATACATCAACCACGTCATCGCCAGCATTTCCATAAATACCCACACGTCCCAGATCGTCTTCTTCGCTCTCGCATTCTGTACTTGTGCTTCCCCACAACGCTTTCGAATGTCTATTCAGCAACTGCAGGCCTCGTACATCTTTCTATTTCGATCATCATTAATTCATTTTATTGTACCTGTTGATTATGTGGTCCTTGCTAACGAATGAGAGATTAAAGGCTCAAGAAACCTTTGCAGGCAAGGGCGATAATTTTGTGTTGAAAAGTCGTGGTGACATTTATGGGCTCAGACTAGGGGTGTGATGAAAAACTTAACTAAAAAATAGCTCATGAGATGTGACATTGCACAAGATTGGGTTTAAGAGAAGAACATATTTTAATATTATTTAGAAAAAAATATTTATTGATATGATATGTGATTCGGTGTTCCGGGGTGCTCCTCCAGAAGATTTTGAGCACTAAACAATTAGTTTCCCACATTTCTGCACCAAGTTATGGTGGAAATGTTTTTATTTATATAAAGGACAACTCAGAATATGAAATATATAATGAAATATGAAATATAATGTAGTGATCAGTAGCGGGGTTTTTTTTGTTTGTTTTATTGTTTTAAGCCTATGTTAAGTTTTTTTGGACAATGAAAATGTCTCTTATATATTTATGTTGCATTGGAGGTTTTCTTTGCAAATAAACCTCTCTCAAAGCATTTTCATTTGTTAATTAACATTTATTGGTGCAAGGTTTTATTTAGAACATTTTTAACAACTGCTTTCAAAAAGTGGTCAGCCAGCATCCCCAGTGTAAATGACACCTATGTTTGCAGGTGTTTTGACTTAATTAGATGTTCAGAGCTCTTCTCCTCTTTGCATGAGCTGTAAGCCATAATCATGAAGATTAAAGTAAAATAAAAAGGCTTGAAAAATTTCACTTTTCTTCACATGTGTAAAGAATCTAAAATATATTGAAGATGAAACTTTTTGAATTAAATTACAGAAAAAAAGAAGTTTTCCATGATACTTCATTTTTTAAAATTGGTTTCATATTAACAGACAGAAAAAAGGGAAAAAAAATAAAAGAAAGGCATATACATGTCCAGAAAAACAATATACACACCCTCACACACTCACCTCAACCTACACACTCACACCGAACCACACACATACACACACAGAAATATAAACAAAACTAACACAGTTTGTCCTTTATCTAATCCCCCCTACCCTCCCCATTGAGTGATCTACCATCATTTCTTAAGATGCACCTGTTTTACTATATAAAACAATTTTTCCCAGTAAATCACCCAGCACTCAGTATGTTCTCAAATTACTGTTCATCTACAACCAAAAGACAAAATACTAGTTTACTTGGATCCCTCCTGTAAGCAGTGCTTTAGCATATTAGCAGACCGTGAACATCCATCCATTTTGCAACAGTAATCCAAGCAAATTCAATTACTGTATGTTTCCTATTAAAATGATGATGACTACAGGGGTAGACAGGCAGATGGATGACCCTGATCCTGAGGGTGAGAATGACGGATGCCTCACAGAGAGACAAATAGTAAACACAATTGTGTTTGCTCTTAAAGCTATATTTACCTCTGACAGTGTGTTGAGTCATTTTTGTTTATCCTTGATTGTTAATGTAGTCATAGCTATGAATTCATTTATAAAAGGAACAACCTTCAGTGGTCTCATTTATAAAACGTAGGAATGACTCCTAGGTTGTGTACGGACAAAACACAGGAAATGCGTGTGTTCAAAAATAGTCTGATTTATAAAACAGTATGCAGGATTCCCTTTATAAATCACAATCAACTTGAAATTTGATGCATGAGCCAGCTCCTTGTCCGACCCAACACCTATACTTGCCTATAAATAGTCAGTGAAACTCCCCTCATTAATATTTATATTACTGACTGCATGAAGATAAGGGTGGCACATTCTGACAGAAAAGCTTATAAAAAAGAAATTTAACCCAGTGTGACCCAGTGTCATTCTTTTTGGTGAGATTGAAGCAAGAAAAATTATGTTGTTTGCTGGGTAAAATGCACACATACATGCGATGCTTGTGCGCTAGAGGAAAGGGGGCATCAAAGCTCAACCCCCTTCGTAACCAATATGCAGGATGGCTCATCCCTCATAAGTAGTGATGGTGTAGAGGGGGACGCAATGCAAGAGATAGATGGATGACCCAGGTACATAATCTGGATTCACTCGTTTGAAAAGAGAGCAAACCAAATTCATTCCACTTGTGTTTAAACATTTGTTTAGGCTGCACAGCCTAATTCTACTCACTTAAAGAGGCTGCCGATGACCTAAAAGAAATATGATTTGTTCTATGTGACATAAGCGATACACTGAAAGATCATCTGATAACACTGTATGAAACTATACACTCGTATTTGCTCAACTGAGGCATCAAAAACAGCATCTATTTAAATGTAATTTGTCCAACTGTCCAGCTTATTTATGAAAATAAACTGCACTGCATGTATTAATTAATATGATTCCTGATTCAACTGTGCAACATATTGGATATGTTGGTATTTCAAAAACAGATATCTCTGTTTGTCTTTGTTATCCTAAATCATGGTTCTTTTGTGTACGCTGCAAATTATATTATTGTGTTATATGCTATATTATTGTGGTTTTTATTACGCTCTTCAGGGAAAATCAATCAAGCGGGTGTTTGTTTATTCAGAAAGGCTTTCATCTGTTTTCCAAATTAACTCACCGCACATTCTCCCATCAAGACTGTTTTTTATAGATCACAACCTTTGCGTGGGTAGTGGTGTACGCATGTTTCTAGTCCTGTTTTGTGCGTATGCACACTTTGTAAATGAGCCAGATTTGTTAAATATAAAATAAGTAACGCAAAGTTCCATTTATTGTTTCTTATTCACAAAGAAATGCATGCTTCAGGCTCCATACGGGCAGTACATCCATAATAAAACCTACTAATAAACACAATGTGGTGCCTATTTAAGTGAGCCATTGCTTTAAAGCTTCATTAAACTCTGTGTAAATACATCCATTTCTATAATCTGCTAAATCACCTTGATAATGAACAGTCTTTATTGTGAAGATTAGGCAGGCCCGTTATTGACGCTGTGATGATGTTTCACCTTTCATGATGATTCACACTGTTCTTGCTGTGAGAAATGTTGTTTTTAGGTTTCGATTTATCCCCTGGCCCATAACAAAATGAATATAGCGGTGAAGTGAGTTGCTGCCTTCACCCTTTAGTTCATACAAGTGTGGGAATTTTGAATATCTTCTGTTTACTTCCAGTAGTGGTCTAAAACAAAGCCTGTAGTGCAGACAAATAGCTTCTTTGAAACATCTGATTCATAACAAACTGCAACACAAGTGAACTGACATTGCCTTGCAATCTATATATTGCATCTTTTACCCCGTCAGGACAACGACTGAACCTAATCTCAAATTGCTTATTGACTCAGGTACCATGAATTTAAACCAGGATGCCTTTCAGGCCACTGTGCTGGTTGTCTGTTGTTGGGAGGGGGTGAGGCTCATTGATTCGCAAGGTTGAAGTCTCATTTAAATCAGGAAATCCCTACAGTACTTTCCTCACACTAGAGGATGGACATTAGTATGGATGTAAGTGTCCCATGGCCTAAGCCAAACAAGTGCGCGGCTGTCTGATATATATTACTTTGGGGTTTGCACAAAGATACAGTTTCATGATACCAAATTAATGGAGTGAGTGAACCACCTTGGTCTCCCATTGATTCCAATAAGACAAAGCAGTCAAGTGAGAAAAGTAACACAGCTGGCTTCATAAACACACTGAGGAAGGAGTTTCAGCCTCCTGACCTGAGGGATGTTCAGCGTTTACCAAAGGCAGCAAAGGATTACATGTACAGTAATGGCTTTACAAAACGCAATAAACGAAACATATAAAATTACACTGATTAATAAATTGGATTATTAACTGAACACAAATAACATCGCTATATTGGATAATACATTGTTGTTTTTTTTATTGTAATGCAATGTTATTGCAGCCCCCCTGAATTAAAGTACCAACATGGACCGCCAGATTCCACATGCCACCTCTTAATATTGAGAAAGCAATAAAAGTATTTTAACTACATCTAACATTAACTTTGCATAAAAATAAAAGGAGCTGTGGTACCTTTGGAGATTGAGAGGTTTAGTCAACGTAAAGGCTATTAGCGGAATAACTGATGCCAACTGGCGGAGGGTGTGTACACACTTTTAGAGACATAATTGCAGAGATGCACTGCCAGACTCATGCTCCTGTAGTCATGATAAACAGGAAGCCAAAACCTTTGTGTGCTCCACTGCAGGCGGCTCATGGTGTTTTGGGAACATGTGGGCTGACAGCTAGTGTGTCAGTGTAGGCTTTAATGAGGAAAGTGTTTTATCCAACAGGAGTTGTCGTCATGTTTTTTTTTATTTTTCCAAACAATGTTAAAATAAATAAGTCGAGCAGAGTTTGCTGTAAGTATGATGATATGAATCGCACTGTAAACCCACTCAGACTCAAAGGATCAGAGGCACATTTCTTTCAAAAACCAGTTTCTAAGATGTCCTGCTGACTCAGTGGGATCCAAGTCGGGATTGCAACCTTTGTTCCTGTGTCTGTGAACTCGCTTCTCACTGGGAACTGTTGAATAAAACAAATATGGTAAAAAGAAATTTTAAAAGGGCACTTCCCAAGAAATGCCATGGGGCTCTGGGGACACACTGCTCCCCAGGGAGAAATCTTTATAAAACTGTCTTTCACAAACTGATTTCTGGTGAGTTTAGTGGCATAATGGCATACAGTAAAGTGCCTGTCAAATACAGTAGAACTACATTTTTATGCGTCACGTAATATAAGATCTGTTCTAAAAAACATAGGTACAAAATTAAATGCAATATACGACATGATAAGAATTTATTTTTGTTTTGATTTTGTTTACAACATTTGGATTTTTTGTAGTTACAAAATTTGACAAAAAAAACCACTCATAACTTATTCAGTTCAGTAACTAAACCCACACAGATGCACTGCCCATACGACGACATGTAACTGAATGGTGTGAAAAGCTGACCTCCAAATGAGGTTTGTCTCATTATTTCTTCTGTCAGACCAATTTAGCTTTTAGCTGAGAGTTTTACAGTCACAAAGCCCCTTTTACAAACTTGGTTTATGTGTTTCAGTCTGGCATCTAGGACAAAAATGCAAAGGCACTCATAAATTTCAACTCTACGTGATTCAGATTCTTACATTGATTCCTCAAGCTTTGTAAAAAGCTACATAATTGGGTAGCTTGTTAAATGAGGGAGCCAGTGGAGATGACGAGGCATAATACATAGCGTTCTTCAGTACACAACTGAGACTTCACTTCCTGCAAACCTGATAACAAAACAACAAGTACAAGACATCCGTCCACCTACTCAGCTAAAGCAGATTTCACAGTCAGGGTTATGGGAGGTAAAAATCAGAATGGTTCAATGGTTCAGCATATAGGGGAGCTAAATGAAACACACTTTTTTCTCTAGCAATCTAATTTTTTTCTCTATTTTATGTTCTTATCATTCCACATCGTCCTTTCAGTCACAGCCACTCAATTACAGCCACAAGGCTTGACTGAGCAGCTGAAGTCCTTGGGTAGGGCAAAACTTTTTTTTTCTTTCAAATTGACTGCTACAGGCTTGGAATTGATTAGGAGAACTGTCTGCATCTGTCTGTATGTGTCTATATAGGTCTGTCTCGTCTGTCTGTTTGCCTGTCTGGATACATATGTAAGCGCCTCAGTGCTAGTCCTTGTAAGCTTGCTGCTACTGCTGCTGCTGCAATTACCATCATTTGTATCCACCATCATTTCATATCATGATTGTTTACTAAAACGCAACACTGGAACATGCAGTCTTAAAAGTATGCATCAAACAAATCTCACCTAATATAATATAATGCATATCCACCCATACAGTCAAGAATGCAAGGCGCTGTGCTGAGAGATTCCCATTACCAGTGTGCCTGCATTCACATGACAAGATCATCAACAACATATTCAGTGACTCTTGCAGGACAATTGTTTGTTCTCTATATTGCATTTTCTGGCATTAAAGATGGGGTATGTTGAAGCCTTACACTATCTACAATATCTTATATTACCACTGGTACTCTGGTATTATTAACACTCTGCTTGCCAACAGCGTTTCTCGCAGATGTAATTTCTTTCTGAAAACAGAATGAGAAGAAATCAGGCACATGATCCTCTTTTGCCGGAAATGCACCTTCATACAACAGCAAACAAATGTTTTCATTAGCAGGATGAAAAGCAGTAAAGTGTATATTAATGGTCTGCCAACAGAGTTATGAGGTCAACAGACATACGTCATCGCTACATGAGAAGATGCTCAATCAACAACCAATCTAGGCAGTGAGGTGTGAGTGTTCTTGCCTGTTTTCATTGAATGCAAGGACCCTCAGCTTACAAAAAGAATATCGAATGAATTATTAAGAAATGCTGTAGTCATTCGATCATGAAAGAGACCGAGTATGCTTGAGGGAAATACTGCATAACCCTGCTTTTCTTGTTCCAAATGAACTGAAAACTTTCCTTTTAGTGATGTTCATCGGTGCATAATGAAAACCATCTTCACCACATGGAACAAGAAGTTCAGTGGGCTGAATATACAGCTTGTAAAGCTAGTGCACAAGTGCAGCATATGAAATATGAATAAAGAAAGGACACATCTACATGTGTTTTGTCTTTAAAAAAATGTCCACTTTGATAGAGTCCTCATAAATACCCACGGAGCTTGTACGGGCTTTTACTTCCTCTGCTTAGCCCATTGTTGTGTCTTAATAAATTAAAGTAATCTTGTTGAAGCAGGCAAACGCTTCAGACATTCCAGCACAATGCTGAATATTTCATTAAGGTTTCCAATGTTAGCATGCAGCAGCTAATGATGAGCCAAGCCCAAGTCTCTTCCATCCCCAAAAAATACTTCACTTCAGTTTCTCTGGGAATCCAGGGAATAATAAAAGAGCAACATTACAGCCCAATAAGCTACAGCACTGGAGAGCTTAGTGGGTCGGGCTCAACATCTTTTGCTTATCAATGCAATGCGTGTGAAAAAGATGTACATTATTACATTACATTATTAGAGGAGCACTTGGAGCATGTTTGAAACAAAATACATGAAAACTCGTATCAGCATTTACTCTGAAACACTAGACTGATTATAAACTGATGACACTATCACTAAAAAAGCTTGCAGCCTTACAAATTCCTGACAATAGACAGCTGGACAGATGGATATTGATAGGTAGAGAAAAGGCAGATAACTAAAGACTGTTTCTGTGTAAATGTCATCTGCAGAAACCCTTAAAATTCTGAACTGTACAAGAATATCGGTCATACAATTTGTTAATTTTGGGGTTGAGTGTTTTCTCAGTACCAGAACAAGGTTGAAGTTACAGACAAAAGAAATAAAGAGGAAGAATCTACACATAACAGCTACCATCTGTCAAGTTTCCTAGCCTTGGGCCTTTTTTCTACAAAAAGTGTTCGGACCATAGTTTGTCCTCAGACACTTGGTCTTGTCTTGGATGACTATGTCCTGGGGCTCTTGGTTGTGAGTTTGAACATTCTCATTTGTCCTTCTGCTCTTTTTTTCTCTGCAACCCTCAGGACTGCAATAATATTCAGGGCCTTGTGGTCCTTGTCAGAAACAATCCTCTTTCAAGCTCCACTCTGCAGTCCTGCCACAGAGTTTCTACACTTTCTCTAGCAGTCACATGTTAAAGGGGCCTGGTGCCACACTGACAGGTCTTGACCCCTCGCCTACATGCTGTGGCTAAGATCTGAGTTGCGCAGGCAGTTCAGGGTCACGCACGCTGCATTTCCATTTTGTGTGAGTAAGATTAAGATCACTGAAGATGATGTTGGCACAAAACCTTTTTGTGGCAGGCTTAGCATATAAATGGAAAAAAGATTAAATGGCCAACAACTAAAGACTTCATTGTAACTGCCTGATAGGCTATGCAACACAGCATGCACAATAGGAAAAATGGCTTTTGTTAATAAAAATGAACATATTATGCTGTTAGGAAATTAAAACAGAAACTGTTTGAAGTCTATTGATGGTGAATTTTTGCTGGTATTCCCTCTGTTGACCTCTCTTTTTGTTGCAAGTTGCCAATTTGCAGTCTTCAAAAGCAAAGCAAAGTCTAGAAACCAGAGTGCCTTACAGTCAAGTGTGAAATTTAAAAAGATGAAGAACCTAGGAAGCACACAGAGAGCCCACAGCTCCAGCAAAGCTGCATAGTCCTCCTGAATTTATTTTAGTAATAGAAAATGTTTAAAAGTTTTAAAATCTGCATTTTATGTAGGAATCAGAATCAAATATGCTAAGCAACAGAAAATCTCTCTAATTTCTGTCCTGGGAACATCACAGCTTTGTACAAAGGTCCAAGATTTCAAGAGAGTCATGAGGGATAGCAGAGTTAAATGCATGAATCGCAACCTAGTTGGACAGTAGTTGTCAGCACCCCTAATCTAAATTTAGTTGCATTTTTGAGCTATGTCACTGGGAACTGGGCGTCAGTTTTATAGGTAATCGTGTGGCACTCAATGAAAGAAGAAAAAGGTGGACATGGCTTTAGGTAAGTGGAAAAGACCTGAGTTATTTTGGACCTTTTAATGTAATGCATAGCTATGTGGCCAACATGCAAAGCGAGTCATCTTAGGATGCTGCCACCTTTAGATGACATATGATGGCACTTTTCAGGAATGACATTATAATTATTCATTGTGTGTTGCTGTTGCCAGAGAATGGCAATATTGTAGACCTCAGCTGTTTTCACCTTTTGTTGCTTTGAGAGAGCATTTGAAGTCCCTCCCTTCTCCCCCACCCACAGACAAAGATCACTGGGAAATTTATTGGTGCTTTAAAACAGCAGTGGGCAGGTCAGTGTGGCTCTTTGATGTGCAGATATTTCACCTGCTCATAGCTCCAGCTCTCCGCGTGCGTGTGCACGTGCGCATGTTAATCTGTGTGCACGTGTGCAAGGACTGGCTGGAGGCTGTCACCAGAGGCTGTGCCTGAGACACCGTTGCCATGGTGACACATTCTCCAATTTGATGACAGGCATGAAAGGCATGTTAAGAGATTGAATGTTTCTGTAAGGGCAGACACACACATGTAAGTTTCACCCCCAGAGAGCAAGCAAAAGAGTGCATTTCCAAATGCAGTGTATGGTAGCTATTTTTTTTACTTTAAATGTAAACTGTGCACAGTTTTTGTTTTGTAAGGGAGAAAGCCCCCTTGATTTTTGGAGTTAAATGATGCTCACCAGGGAGATATAGTATTTCAGTGTACAGTTTGTATGTGTAAAATAAAACATAGGTTATATCTAGCATGCATAACTTTTTAGCTAAAAAATGTGGGCATAGCCATGCTGAAATCAGATCAATGAAACTTGACAGGCTAAATAATTATTCACTTTGATTAAGGCTGAGTCGTCATGCATTTGAATTTTAGATTGCCTTTGTGTGATCACCAAGCTGAACTGATTGCGTTCTCATAACAAGAATAAAAACTGCAAAGAAAATTATATGCATGATATATACATTTGCAGCATGTAGATTTGTTACTTTCTTCCCTGTCTCACCAACCTCATTTACATTTATGTTTTCTTGCTGTCTAACAAAAGACTCATTATGAAAGACCTGACGACTGCCCACTCTGCATAAAAGTAAACAATTGTACAGTATTCCTTATTTTGGATTTGTCTTGTTCAAACACCCATGGCTGCATACTTTGCTCTATAATTTAAAGAAATTGTGAAAAATCTGACACTCTGATAATAAAAAAATCCCCCTTCATTTCCTGTAATGTTTAAGAGAGGGATTTCACTGAGGGATAAAATAAGATGGCTTCAACCCCTCAGTGCACATCTAAATTCATACTTAAGGTGGTAGAAGAGTTGTTTTGAAAAACGAACGAAATATGAAAAGTCTGCAGCTACAGAATGCCATCTGAAATTGGTAAAAGCCTGAAAAGAAGAAGCCAGGAAGCTGGAGCTTATTGTCATCTCAGGTGAACTGCACGGCTGGCATGGGAATTTAAATCACTCTGGATACGAATATGAATATGCAAGCAGATATGTAAATTCAGATGCTAATTTGAGATATATGAAGCTGCCGTCTGTACTTTGGGGAAAACTGAGGTTCAACTGGGTTTTAAAACCTCAGCTTAGGCCACAGCCTGTTTATTCACGTGTTTTAACACACGGTGCACAAACACTGAACAAAATTATAAATGCATAAATGCAACACTTTCTTTGCCCCCATTCATCATGAGTTTAACTCTAAGTTCTAAGACTTTCTTTATGTACACAAAAGGCCTATTTCTCTCAAATATTGTTCACAAATGTGTCAAAATCTGTGTCAGTGAGCACTTCTCCTTTGCTGAGATAATCCATCCAGCCCCAGCTGTGGCATATCAAGATGCTGATCAGACAGCATGGGTATTGCACACGTGTGCCTTAGGCTGGCCACAATAAAAGGCCACTTGAAATGTGCAGTTTCAACATATTGGGGAGGTCCGGGGGGTCCGGAAACCAGTCAGTATCTGGTGTCCTTGTGTGCCATCTACCATGTACAGTGAAAATAGGTATTCGTCCGTGAAGAGAACACCTCTCCAAAGTGCCAGATGACACTGAATGTGAGCATTTGCCCACTATAGTCAGTTACAACAACGAACTGCAGTTAGGTCAAGATGAGGATGACGAGCATGCAGATCACCTTCCCTGAGACGGTTCCTGACAGTTTGTGCAGAAATTCTTTGATTATGCAAACCGATTGTTGCAGCAACTGTCCGGGGTGGCTGGTCTCAGATGATTCTTGGAGGTGAAGATGCTGAATGTGTAGGTCCTGAGATGGTGTGGTTACACGTGGTCTGCGGTTGTGAGGCCGGTTGGATGTACTGCCAAATTCTGTGAAATGCCTTTGGAGACGCCTTATGGTAGAGAAATGAACATTTAATTCAACAACTCTGATGGACATTCCTGCAGTCAGCATGCCAATTGCACGTTCCCTCAAAACTTGCGACATTTATGGAATTGTGCTGTATGATGGAACAGCACATTTTTGAGTGGCCTTTTATTGTGGCCAGCCTGAGGCACACCTGTGCAATACCCGTGTTGTCTGATCAGCATTTTGATATGCCGCACCCGGATGGATTATCTTGGCAAAAGAGAAGTGCCCCACTAGCACAGATTTTGTGCTGAACAATATTTGAGAGAACTAGGCCTTTTGTGTACATAAAGAAAGTCTTAGAACTTAGAGTTAAGCTCATGATGAATGGGGGCAAAAACAAAAGAGCTCCGTTTATAATTTTGTTCAGTGTACGTAAGGTTGGCTAAGCTCCTGAATTGACATTCTGACAAGAGCGCCGCAGAAACTACGACAGCAGTGGAAGTCCAAAGCCTTCTTTCTGTGTCAGGGTTAATTCAAGGCATTATAAGTGCAGAGTTGAATAAAGTTGCACGCAAATCGAAACCAGGGTGTTGCAAGAGTGTTCTTTAGAGGCACACAGCTATGCCCCTATGTCAAACTTAACTAAAAGGAGGTCATTCTGGAGCTATAATTACTTCGCTCTCAGAGCCTCTGGATAGCGAACACGGAACAGCGAGGACCTTCTGGCCCCATGACTTTTATGAAACTGTCCATTTTGATGAAATTGTATCCTTGAAAGTCATTGTGTTGTATTAAACTCATTATTTGTAATTGTGCTAGACCTCTCATGTGCATTTATCACTGCTTATTACATAAACGAAAAATAGCTGGTGTCAAATATTAGGCAGTGTATTAAAGGATAACCCAGTAAGGAGGAAATTCAATAAATGTGCTGTTCAGTAAGTGGATTGATGTTGACTGGCAACAGTGAGAGCTGAAGACTTCTGGGAGGAAAACAAACCTGCTGGATTGTGATTGTTCAAGGCCATTACTGGAGATAGAGATTATGATCACTGTACATCCTTTAAGGAATGTACTTGTAATTAGGTTTGAGCTAAGCTTCTTTATTGATCTGCTCTGTGCCTCAGTAGCAAACAGTTGGAAACTGTGTTTGCACCCGACAGCTCTGCAAATATGTCATGGACAAATAAGAATGCCCAGAGACTGTACAACTTCTCAAAGGTGATGAGTACGACTGCCAACAAAGGTTTGTTAAACAGGGAAATAACAGAGAGGAACCGAACTGATTAATTAAATTAGTTAATTGATTATTAGTGTCATTGTCACAATGTTGTGTCAATACAAAATTCTACAACAGTCACTGGTTCCACATTCTCTAATGTGAGGATTTGCTGTTTTTCTCTGTTGATTATCTTTGCGTTTCAGGACAGTTGGTTGGACAAAACCAAGCTCCTTCAAGCTCCTTGTGATCAGCAATCTTCTTGTTTTCTAACATTTACTAAATGATCGATCAATTAATGGCAAAATTCATTGATAATGAAAATAAAGCCCTAAATACCTCCTCCCAAATGTAATACCTTATGATTTGTATATTTGTTGTTCCTGCCGGTTACATTCATGGATTTTGTTTTGTTGATCACACAGTATCACTCAAAACCTATGCTGCATATCGCTATAATCATAATCCTGTGCTATGTAGGGCACTTTTTATACTTTTCTGGCCATCAATCATGTCCTCAAGGGGCATCCCTACTGGGAAGTGCTTTTATGCTTACCTTAGGTAAGCTGCAGCCAAGAAAATTGACTGTTTGGTATACATTTACATTACCAAACAGTAGTATTACTCAGTGAGCATGTACGATACCTTTATGTTATTATATCAAAGTGGGATGTTAAAAGTAGGGTGGATGGGGGATGGATGGCACATTCAGCATAACATCTATCACAAATAAGAAGCAAGTCTCCGCTTGGGCTTTATTCCCCAATGGATGTCATGGACGCCACATATGTTTGCTGTGTTAAAATAGTTACTGTAGGCTACAGTATGGACTATTAGGACATACTTAAACATCCACTATAACCCAATTAACCTAATATAAGCATGACATGCAACGTTTTCTCTCAAAGCAACAAACTGCTACTGGCAGAAACATGTCGCTATTGAGTATGAAGTGACATTTAAATTGTTTAATGCTACGAGTACTGCAAACTAATTCACAATCATCACACATCTATTTATATTGGAGATGCAGCAGAAGTCCCCGCAAAAAACAATACAACATACTATCTAAACACGGCTATAACTCACTGCTGAAGTGGTCAAACTGTGTTTTTTGTTTTGGTAATCTGGATGAAATGATCCTTTAATCTTGGCTGCTATGGTGCCGTATTATTTTTACACAATCCAGTATGGTTCGTGTACTAAAATACTGTCCCAAAGCTGTGGGTTTAGAAACAGTGAATCATTCATCAGTGTCTGACCTTAGTGAGTCTGGACACAGTTAGACACAGTGATGTATGGAGCCCATCTGATGTTCCTCCCCTTTTAGATTTAAACGTTTAAAACATTTAGCTGTGTGGTATATCACTTTCTCCTTTTATATGTGTCTGTTTTGTTGCAGTCATAGGTCATGATTGCTGTTTTTTTCTGAAGATTTTTTTTTTTTTTTTGCGTTTAATGCCTAATATAGTTCGAGCAAATGTGGCATCTAATTAACTGTCAGGACTTTGCCAGAGAGAAATGATGGATAATGTGGACGGGTTGCATTAATAAAACTCAGCCAAGCAGAGTAAAGCGTAGACTTGGGAATAGGGATGCCTGGGCTCTGGGGTGCTATTGCTTGCAGTGGAGCTTTGCAGATGGGGGCGTGTGTGTTTCAAGTTTAAATCAAGTCGGTCGGTGTGTGAAAGGGTACTCGCTCACTCCTGGGGTGCAGTGATTGGGGAAGAGTTTAACAGCGGTGTGCAGTCACTGTCATGCTGCAGAGTCATCTGTGATTTACAGTGTAATTGGTGTGTAATTTGCCAGCTGGCACATGTTTAATTTGATAAATTATGTTTCCAACACAAGAAATGAGAGATGAATAAGGTTTTCCTTTGTCATCAATATTTTTTGCATCTCTCTGTCAGCCTCTATTTTTGGTGATGTTAAATTTGTAATTGTATTTTTAAGGAGAAAAAGAGGATATCAAAGGATCCACATCAAATGGGTGGTAACTGACAACAAAACACACTTTCAACGCACACCCTTGAGTTGAATATTGTACCCTTTCCAAGAACATTGCATCTCCTGTTTGAACAGGGACCCTCTGCTTGTAAGGAGTCCACACCGGCCACTGATAACAGCTGAGTAATAAATCAGTTTTAAATGTGGTGATTCATCTGTATATGGCACTAAATAATGCCAAAACAACAGCATGGGTGTGCTGTGCCACTGTAAGGTTACCTGTGGAGCTGTTTGCAAGCACAGAGCTTGGCTGTAAACACCAAAGTACAAAGTCAAATCACAATACTGTAACAAAACATTTCACCGCCTCAGCTGGAGACAAAGTTTACAGCCACAAACAGGAAAAAAGTCTTTGTCAACAAGCTAACAACTTTCGAAAGGACCAGCGTGGGGATATACTCCTGGCTCACGCATATAAGTTTTAGCGTGTTTGTGTGTCTGTGTGTGTGTATGTGTATGTTTCCTTTGAGGAGAAATGGGTGCAGCTGGGTTTGATAAGAGTGCAATGTGTGCCCCTGAAGCTGTCACACACCCGGCTTTCATTTAACATGCCCTTTCCCGCACCAATCCGTCTGTCTCATGTCATTGAGCTTGACGCCCACACATCTTCTTCCCACCCTTTTCTGTTTCTCATGCCCCCCCATATTCTCCTCTGCATCCTCTCTGTGTCCCTATGCGTGACTTTGCAAACACCCTCCTCCTCTCTACCACCACCAACACCACTATCAGTACCGCCACCAGGTCTGATTCACTGTCAGGCCCATCTGCCGCTTCCTCGCCAACCATTTTTCTGGGCATTTCAGACCACAGAACCACCTTAGGGTTAGACATGTTCTATGTTGCTTTGGAGGCTGAAGAGAGGGAGGGCTGACAATTGGAAGAACTTGCTAGAAAGACTAAAACGGAGAAGATCATGACGTGAGTTGATTTGCTGATCTTTTTTTTTTTTTAAAAAGCTGATATTTACTGTATCTGTTTTCTCAGGCTAATGTTGCTGCCTGAAAGTTAAGCCGTCAAGTAACAGCTAATAAGTTGTACTCTAAGTATGACAAAGATGCTGTCATGCAAGACCTCTCACAGTACTAAGAGGCAAGATGGATAGGATAAGTCATGGTACAATGGTTCAGCATTAAAAGTCATGTCATCAGTCCTCGGGGTAATGAATAGTGAAATCCATTTCTATGATAGACCTATAAATGTCTTCTCCTCATCACAGCTCTGACGCCTCCTTCTTATAATTTATCTATCTTCTGGGGATATTTTCAGGTGAATAACAAGCTTCTACATGATCATCACGTCTGACACGTAAATGTATGGTATTACCTGTACCATGGTGGTAAATTATTGGTAGATTCAGCTTAATGTACTTCACCACAGAACTATTTCCAGCAAGTCCAGCAACATTAATATCGTACTCAGCATTCTGTTGATCTGAGTTCCTTTTTTTTTGGTAGGCATTAAAAAAAAGCAACTTGCAGGAAGTGTTTAGTTTCTTCTGACAATACCTTTACCGTAATCTAAAACACAGATGAGCTGTTGCTGTACTGATGGAATTAGTGCTGTGTACCGAGGATGTCCCGATCAGGTTTTTTTGCCCTTGAGTCCCTGTCCGAGTCATTTGATTTTGAGTATCTACCGATACCGAGTCCGAATCCGATACTTCTATAAGACTTAAAAAACAGATCCAGGATGTTCCTTAGTTTTTATTTAATTCACCTTATTTTAACATTCAACAACTCTGTTAACAAACAGAGCACTTCTGTGAGGTAGCTTGAACCTTCAAGTAATAAATAACATAAATTCTTCATTTTGGACTTTAACAGTAAATAAAAATATGAGATATATATATACATTTATATCCGAGTCCTGATCGGAAGGTAACATCCGATTCCGATCAAGTCTGAAACAACGTGATCGGGCCCAATTTCCGATCTCGTGATCGGATCTGGACATCCCTACTGTGTACATTATAGTAGTAATAGTTTGTATTTAAAGCAAACAACACCAACAAATCATGGAATAGAATGAATTCAGGAAGCAGGGGCCTTTTAAAATCTACTTTAGTGCAATATGTAAAAAATAGAAATTAAAAGTAAAGTATCTTTCACAACATCGCTCTGCTCTCAACATGATCTAAAAGTATTTGTAAAGCTATTACATTAAAGGAGTGACTGACAACATATCAGGAACAAATTAGGTAAAGCAAAGAATGATCATGCGCATGAATGTTAGAGCTTGTATGGGAGTTTCCTTCAAGGACAGTGAATCAGAATGTGTTGTTGTGCTCTGAGGTAAACAACAACGCAAACATTGGTGTAATCTGTCTTTCAAATGTTATCAATCAATTTTGCATCCGTTATCTCTTCCCTGTGATTTCTTGTTTGTTACCCCTGGTTGTTTCGCTCTGTTTGTTCCTGTGTGTGTGCGTGTGCGTGTGCGTGTGCGTGTGTGTGTGTGTGTGAGTGTGTGTGTGTGTGAGTGTGTGTGTGAGTCTGTGTGTAAGTTTATGTCTATCTTACCGTGGTGCACCACGGCTGGTGGTGGTTACCCACCTCCTACACACCTGACACTCACTCTGCAGTATAGCTAACCCTTCTCTACACTCCAGTCTTCGCCAAGTCATGCTGCTGACCAGTGTGGTAACTATATTAAGGCCATGTGCAAAGTTTACTTAATTTCTTTGTGTTTGTTCCTTTGTGCTTGGAAAATGTTCTGAGCCTAATGCTGCATTCATGTGCTCCTCAGATGGTCCCATTTCCTGGATTGGAAGCTTTGGTGTTCATGTGCTTTAGGTCAAAATGTCGAATGTTACCTGAAACCACTAAAATACTACCACTAATAATACTAGTAATAAATAAAATACTGCTGATAAATACTACATGGACAGCAAACTAACTGTTATAGCCTAATACCATATTATAAATGAGACCTTAGCAAATGTAAGCAATACATGATTTTGCACCATTAATTTAAACATTTCTAACCCACAGCCATGTTGTCCGCCATGTTTCTACGTGTATAACGTCAACAGCTTTGCAATATGTGTAGCTACATTTTCTCTGACTTTCCGAGTTGTTGTTCCGACTTCAGTCAGGAAATCCCAGTCAGGAAATCATATTCGATTATTGTGACACCACATGAATGCACAATATGTCCTGCTTTCCTACCTGCCACGTCAGACTTTATCTGCACCTTATCGCTTCCAGCATCCGTATCATTCCACTCTGCCCTCTGCCATTCAACTTCTCTCTACTTCTCTAACTTACTTCACACTTTTAACAATAAATTATGTTTTACTTGTATCACTTTGTCGAATCTTCTGGATCTTGGAGAACATAACAATAGCAGAATGACATATGAATTGCAGCATGGCTCCTTCACTAAGGCTCAGATATATTTACATCTTGAAACCATTTGTAACGTCCTTTTGAGAAATACAAACAGTGCTTATGACTTACCAGTCAGCACTCTGATAATATTTCCATTAGTATGAATTGAATGTAAATATTATCTCGTATGATATTATCCCAATTTCACTCAATATGAGGCAGTAATTTGTGTGTGTTTGTGTGTGTAGTATTATTAACTGTAGTGGTAATAGTAGTATTGAAGTTACCTAACTTGTCACATGACGTCTGGCCAGCCGTTGCTCACCACACCCCCCACCTCCCCCCAGATGTTGAGCCATATGTGTGTTATCATCAGAGCAGGGATAAAACCTCAGGATTTACAGTATTAAACTTGTTTTATCTCAGCTTTGCTGGGAGATTATGCTTCACAGAAGATACCCACCATCTGTCTGCTAGGCCACAAAATAAAGGACATTTCCCCTACCTCTTTATGGATGAAAGAATATATGTTGCACAACAAGTGCCGACCTATGTAATGCACAACCCACTTTTCATAACAAGTTATAACAGGTTTAAAGAATAACAGAAGTAAGACTCTGAGGTTTTGTAAACATATTTACATCAGTGTTGTTACAAACCAAACAAAGCCATACACAGTTTTCTCTATATTTCTTAGATTTTTGTTGTTTGTTTCTGTGTAGCTTCAGTCAGAGATTACAGCAGTTTTGGCACGTATGTATAAAAAGAATGTTATTTTAACCTTCACAGTTTGTCTTCTGACTCATGTTGATTTGAGATGTGTTCTGCACAACGCACCAAAAATGACAAGCAATGTTTAATACAGTCCACACAAACCGCTCAACTTTCATTCTGCTGTGCTTGTAGAAATAAAATCCTTGCGACTTTGCAAAAAGATGGCATAGCGGATGCCAATGAGGTAACGCTGATTAAATATTCATCCTGTTCCCTTAGATTCCCTGTCTGGTTCTCTTCCAGCAGAAACAATGCTTGTGAGCCCCCCAAAAAGGTCCTTGGTATGTCCTTCATGTTTATTCTCCTACTTATTTTCAGACCAAAATGAACAGAAACCAATTTATTTTCACATTATTATGCCATTTATGTTTTTGTTTTCACATGTATTTCTGCTAAATGAATCATGGGTTTGTATGTGCGGAGCATGTGGTATCACATCACATGCCAGTGATACGAATGTAAACACCAGCCACATTTGCATCATCTGTGTTGCTGAGCAAAAGGAGTCTGTCTCTTTTCTATCTGGTGAACTTTGATGGAAGAGTGCAGCTCATGAGTCATGAGTGTCTTAGCTTTGAAAACGGTCATTTTCTGTGGAGGGTGAAGAGGCGCGTGAGCAGCAAATGGATTATTATTATTTTTTTTATCCATTCAATATGCTGTATGAAGGAATCTCAGTCATCACTTCCCATTACCTGGTGAGAGCAAGGAGAGCTGGGAAGTCATGGACAGGTTAGAGTGAAGGCCCAGAGTGTGTCATCCATCTTGTGGATGATCAGTCAGTAAATACTGTGTATGACGATATACAGTGATGTGTAGCAAAAGGTTGCCTTCTTGAATATGGGTGGATGGCTCATTAGGGTCATTCGTAATCGTAGTTTCTGCGTTTCAGTCTCCACCTCCTTCCTCATGTCTACATATTGAAGTGTCCTTGGGCATGGTAGCCCCATCACCATCTGTGTGCGTGTGCTTGTGTGTGTGTGAATGGGTGAATGAGAGACAATTTGTAAAGCACTTTGTCATAGAAAAGCTTAGAAATGCACTATAATTGTGAATAAAAGTGCCATGTCCATTTACCATATCAAGGCTTTCATACAAGAGACAACAGACAAATCATAAAAGATCAACAGTTTAATTGAATCAGAATCTTAATCAGTGGTTCTGATAATGCATTTCTGAAAACATTTTAAAAGGCCAAAGTCTAGATTTGTGTGGTATGTTAACTCTGGTAAAATTAACTTTTCAGCATGTTCTGTGTTTTAAGTCAAGAAAACTATTTTTGGAGATTTTAAGCCATGAAGTCTGCAAAAAATGGACTGTTGATGATTACAACTTTTAACTATGCTAGCAGCATGCAACATTGACAGCCACTAAATTTGGTACAGGTATCTATGGTGCCCAGAGGCTGAATCTGTTTTTGAAAGGCCCCTGACTTTTCTCTAGCGTCACCACAAGGTTCACAAGTGTGGCATTGAGTGAAATGTCCCAAAAGCTGGATGGATTGCCATGAAAGTTCAGAGATTTCATTGTTCAGGATGAACTGTAATAACAGTCGGAATTATCTGACTTTTTATCTAGCACCATCATCAGGTCAAACTTTTAATTCGTCCAAATACACTAAATAAAAAGAATGGCATTCCCATCAGCCTCAGCTGTACATTTTGAACTTGCTGGTGTTCAGACAGAAAGCGAAAGCAATTTTTTTGCCTGGCTTCATTCATGCGACTTTGACAACTGCACTGTCTGTGTTTATTCGATCCAGTCTATGTATCAACTGTACAGATGTTACCTGTAAGCTAGCCAGAAATTGTGTGCCTGTGTGTTTCTGTTCCTTTCAGCCGCTGATTGAACACAGAACTCACCAGAAACTCTAGCTCCTTCTGTTATTTTCTTCCAGTCTCTCTCCCTTTTCCTCTCGCCATTTGTACACTTATGAAGCAGATTCTTAAAGATTAGATTTGCATGATGTTTTTGCTCTAGTCATTTTCTTCAACGATCTTGTCAAAATGTTTGCATTCCCTATTTATCAGCTTTTCACAGTCAGGAGAGATGTGTTGTGACTGAAGGTGTCCAGTCTGTAACAGCAGCCATCTGTGATCCTCAGCACTTGTACAGAAGTGATTCACTCCGTCTTTAAGAGCAGATGGCAACAACTGAAAGCTCCCCTACCATCAAATCCTTGTGATAGAACTTTCTTGTTATCAAATTACTTAACCATGGTGTACCTGAGGGGGAAAAAACAACATGCAATAGTTTGCTTACTGTTGATTGCAATGCTCGATACTGAGGTGTGGTTTACTCACATGACCTCTGCTGCAATGAGGAAGAAGACAGAAGAAGGGAAACTGAAGAAAAAGAAGAAGGTAGAGGAGCTCAAATCCAATGAGTCACACTCACCGGGGGCTTGTTGGTGGACATGATGGCTGTGGCCAATATTTTTCCATAACAGAACCTTTTAGGTCCTGCATAATAGGGTCCTGTTTTGATGGACATCACAGTTCAAGTAGTATGGCGACATGCTGTTGAGCAATTCGATAAGTTATATGATTATATAGTTATTTTATTATAAATGAGCCTGCTCTGCTAAAGTAGAAAAATGCCCTCAAGCTTGTTTCTACTGCTTTCTTTCACAGAATACAGATGAGCTGTTGGAGGCAGAGGGAGCAGTGCTGAGCTCTATTAGTGCAATCTAGATGTCTTTTTGTGTGATGTGTGTAAATCTCATTTGCACTCGGGGCATATCTGATGGGTGCAGAAATTAAACATCTTGAACTTGGGCTCCTCTGAATGGGATGCTGAGAGCTCAAAGACAAAATCACGTCTTTGCCTGCTCTTTCCTGCTTTCAAATGTGAGCACTGAAGTCATGCCGCTAGCCCCTCAGAAACATGCAAATTAGACTGCACAGGCTCATATAATCTGATAAACATCCTCTATTGAATACCAAGTGCCTAAACGCAATTTCTGCAGGAAATTATAGTGCTGATGAGCAGGAGATACGTCGTTATAAATGGGGGAATGAAAGCCCGTCAGGGATCTACAGTCACAGTCTTATTGTCTTCGAAAAATGCGCTCACTGTGGCATGCACCCCTGTTGTGGAATTACGGAAAACTATTTTACCCTCTAATTAGCCAAATATTCTGACCCAGATATGATCGACTGGATTTGGAAATAGAAAACAATACACTTGCAGGCAGCATGTCTCTTAGGGCTATCTTATCTATGAAAGCAGAATCCCAGTAGAGGCGACCCACAATCAGCTTTCTGTCCTCCCCAGACGGATCATAACCAAACTGTGCTGTCTGTTGAAATCCAACCACTAAAGTCCTTGAAAGCACAGCGAGTACCAGGAAAAGGAATTAAAGTCTAAAATTACCTCTTGTTAATAGCGTCACTTGATATAGTGTTAAATTAAAGATGGAGAAAGGGGTTCAAAGTTGAATGTGAATTTATTGTCTTTTTGAGTCTGTTTTTTTCTACCATTGTTCATCTTGTACTTTTAAGTTACTTTAGATTTTAATATGAGCCAAAGCATGCGTCAGCATTTACATCTGCAGTAACAAACTTTTTATCTCTGCTTTTCACCTTGAAAGTGATGATGAGGATTTGTTCTTGCGGTATCGATCTGGTCAGAGATGCAGATCACATTTTTAAGGAGTGGCTGTTTGGATAAGGGCTGCGGTGCTGATAAGTGTGACTGTCGGCTGACATTGGCTGTGTGGACGGTAGCTGAACTCATTAGACTAATGAATGTGTGGGGGTGGCAGTGAACAGTGCTGTGGGAGGAGAGAAAAGGGCAGGACAGACTGACCTCTTTAAGACAGAGGAAAGTGAGGTATGAGAGGCCTGGGTTAGCTATATCAGCGCTTCTGTGGGACTATCTGGAAAGTTGGAGTGTTGGGCCTGAAGGCAGTTGTGTATGAAATTATCAAGCTGAAATTGAAATCACAGCAACAGAAGGTATGCATAGATGAAAGAAAAGATCTTGTCTGCAGCAAACAAAACCCATTAAAAAACACAGATGAACATCTGCACCTCTTTTTGTAACCAACAGTTCTGTTAGTCAGTCTGCTCCTCCTGTTCCTGGAGAGGACTTTACAGATGCTTCTTACTCGGGTTTCACACTGAGGCTATTTGAAGGTGAACAGCTCTTCAAGATGAGTTGCAAGACAAAGTCACAGACAAACTGAGGTGACTAATATTCTGCCTATAAGTTGTAGGAGTTTAAAATTAAAGGTATAGTTCAACATTTACAGAAATACACTTATTTGCTTTCTTGCTGAGAGTTAGGCGAAAAGATAGATCCAACTCTCATGTCTGCAGTTTAAATGTGCAGTAAGGCTACAGCCAGCAGGAGATAAGCTTAGTTGAGCTTTGCAAAAAAAAATAAAAAATAGAGACAGGGGACAACAGCTATAGCCAACAAATAGTCTTGCACATTAACCCTGGTTGCACATTGACCATGCAAACAGTGGAAATAGCATCAATCTTTTCATTTAAATTGGCAAGAAAGTGAATAATTGTATTTCTCAAAATGGCAGTTCTTTAAAAGCAGTACCGTTGAGAGCTAGAAACGCATAAAGACTGATGAGACAAAGAAAGCAACATTACATCAAAAAGAAAAAGATTTCCAGCACAAACCGTGTATATTATAATGTACATATAATAAGCACAGCAAACAGTCAAAAGTAGAAAAAAGCCTGAATGAAGAAACAACGCCAAGATCCCTTTGGGTCGTTAAATTATACCTAAGTTTGAAATTAAGTTGAATCCAATAAGTGAATTTTTACTGGCTGAGCCTCTCTCTCAGGCCCCTGTGGTGCAGCCATAATGTCACTGACCCCATAACGGGGGGGTGGCGACCAACAGCCTCTCCTTGCCTTTCCACTGCTGTGCAAGCTGCTACAGTAGGTAACCCATTTTCAGCTCTCAACTTTATTTCCCTAAGGTCTCACTCGTTGGTCGAGAAGGACCATTTTCTTTTGTTTATCTCTGTTGTTTTGTGTTTCTGGAACACATTTTTGATCCCAAAGGAGATTGTTATACACAGCGTAACATTCTCATACCTGCAGAAGAAAAATACGCCCCAATCTCTCTATCCTAAGTCAACTCTGCTGCTCCTGAGAATCACCATCACTGTCCACCTTATTAATGTAAATTGGTGGTGCCCATTATTTATTATCTTTATTAATACTTTTTGGATTATTAATAATTTATTAATATGTCTGAATGTCTTTGGTGTTTTGCTAATATCAAAACCTATCCCTGCCAGATCCCAACTTAAAACGTTAACAGCCAGATTGACTTTACATTTGAGACTTGCTTCCTTTTCAGTCTGACAAATCCATCACATGTACATACAGTATTTGCATAATATTCCCACACACAAGCTAATAAATGCATATGCACATGTTGTATAAACTCAAACACTGTATAAAGGTGCTTTGAGACCTCAAACAAAGGTGAGGTAAAGGGTTCCTGTGAGGTTTAACTGGTTGTCCTGCCAAAAGCCTGAATGGAAAGCTGCTTCCATGGTGGTGGTGGTGGTGTGTGTGGAGGGGGTGACAGTGAGTTTCCTACCAAAAAGGAACATGCTGCTGGGGAGAAATGCAAAGTCCAAAGGAGAAATGAGGGTCATTGAAAACATCCCATGGGCTGATATTTTCTGGTTCAGCAGCAAAATTGCACTTCACCAGTAATTTCACTAAAAGAGCTCATTGCAAATGTAGTCCCCATCTTTGTTACAGTGTTTGGCCAGTCCTTAGAGACATAACTTCACCTTTTGGCTATAATGAACAATCACCTGGAATGGAGGAATGGCTAAAATTACAACTACAAAGTGTGGACTGCAAGTGCACACCAGAAATCAATCTAATGCATAGAATGCATTAGTTTGGCATGTTCCACTTACATAAAATATCTTTAGTTTTCTTACTGCATGAACCAGCACATTCTCTTGTATACAAAAGACAATCATTTGGTAGCAACTCCAGGGGGAAAATGTCAATGTACAATTCATAGAGGGGGACTTAAAGGTAAAGGTTATAGTATACAAAAGTGAGGCACACAAACAACAGTATTATGCTCTATTTAAAAATACATACAAGATGAGGGAGGAGTTTCATAGGGAAAAAGTTCCCTCTTAAAGCAAACCCCATGACCTCTCTACAGAGAGACAACAACGTGACTGCATGCTGAAATCACTTGATCAACAAATGTCACTCACTCCTTTTGTCTCTTCTGCCAATCCAGCAATTTCCCTCAAGTCCTCCAAAGATAAATGTCCTGCAGTATTCGCAGTATTTCATACGCAACATGTATTTTACCCAGCAAAGGCCTCCACCCAGCAGCATCTCCTGAGTACAATGTGATCTTTATTACAGAACACATATGGTACATGTGACTTTATTGCACTATTTCCCTGAATACAGTGGAATGTTTCACTTACTGGCTGGGTAGAATAAACATAGTATATGTATATGGTGGTCTTGTTGGAAAGTAAAAAGAAATTACCAACCACACAAAGACATGGTGCAGTAATATTGTTGGAGCAAGTCCAATTTATTTATTGAGTTGTTGCTCTGTTCTACAGTTGCAGAGCAAACATGGTACATCAATCAGGAGAGAAAATTGAAAGAAGTGCTTAAAGAGTTATTAAATTAATTGATGTGGTGCACACAAAGAAAATATACTGTGAGGTCCGTTGAGCAATTACACCGATTTTGGCAACATCATTTTAAAAGTATCGGCTGGTTCTAATGAAACTGTAGGTGAAGGAAAATATATAAATAAATAGCATGAATTTAGTCTTCCTGATCGAACTTAAAGTATATATACAAAGACCAACACTTTTTCATATCATCTACGCATGTTTGAGAGATTGTTACTCAGGAGTACTGCTATGAAAATATGTGGAAACGTAGCATTCCCTTCCTGGGTTAAACACTTAATGTCATAGGTCTTTTCCAGAAAATCCTGCTCAATAATCAATTTGATTCATTATTAAAGCAACATCAACATAGCAACAGACAGACAGAGACCTGCGTTCAGAAAGCCATAGTTGACTTTACCAGAATGATGAGCAAACTACAAAACAGATTTAATAATCTCTCCTATTGATGCTCCAAGATGACTTGGATGCTCTGTTGGATAAATCTTGTCTCATCTTGTCTGTGGCCAGTATCCAGAAGCAACTTCGTAGATTTTAACTCAGTACTAATTAACTAGTAGCTGTGTGTTGTGGGGAAAGCTGGATGGATAGATGAGTGGAATTATTTAGTGTTGTGGCTCTGTGTGCGCACCTGTACCTATAATAACAGCTTCTTCAGGTGACAGTAAATGTTTAGGGATGTTGCGCCTTCCAGGTAAGGTTTCAAGGATCTGAACGGTGGAAAGCACAGAAATTGAGATTTCAGTGAATGGGAGGGCAATGCTAATTATTTTTCATAATTTTCTATTTGGTTTGAAAATTTGACCTGGCAATCACTGTAATCTATACTACTATAATTTTTAAACCATGTACTGTACCACATAACGGGAGCATTGATCTGTGTGTTCTGTTTGTTGCATGCTGTTTGCTGTTGCTGTCTCATTTCTCCTGCCTTTCTCACTGAACTCATGTGTATTATAATGTCGACACAAGAAACATCTGTGTAGTATGAATAAATAAAAAGTTGGGCACAGCTGCATGTTGATTTGTTTTCCTGGACAGCGTGGCATTTCAGTGCTGACTTGGCACCACTGAGGGTTTGGATGATGTATTCTCACACACACACACACACACACACACACACACACACACACACACACACACAAAGACACATTAGCATATATTTTGCCTCAGAGACAGAATCACTTTGGTCTTAATCAAAATCATCTTCAGGACACATTCATAAAGTAAATACACAGTCAAAGTGTATGACAACAACAGTATTTGTGAATATAAAACAGCGGAACCTGTCTTGTTTTGTGCCTAAAGTAACATATTATAACTGAGTGTGATATAGACCAAAAGCTGTGCTCTACACTGTTCTAAGCTTATTTCTAACTTCACTACTATAATACATGACTGTTAATATTTGATTGCAAGAGAGTACCACGACCATAAAAGTATTGTGCCTTGTTAATTCCTTTAATGATAGTGTGATGTGTGTGTGAACATAAAGTTCAGCTGTTTAAGTATTACATTAATTGCTGTAATGTACTTTGTTACCTGTATTGAAAAGTGCTATATGGACCTCTGTGATGAACATTTAGCTTGTTGGCTCAATGAACCCCTTAATTTCAAGTTGCTCTACGTGTGTCAACCAACCTTTAACAATCAAGAAATAATAGCACAAGGAAAGACAGGCGGCAAACAAGAGCGGAACATGAGGGTATGTAACCATAAAAGAAAAAAACCTATGGCCACAATGCCAAAAGGTGATCTGGATGATGCAATTGCTACAGCAGTGAGAACCACTTTGTTGGAACAATGGAGCAACCTCAACCTGATGATAGAGATAGAGGTGAAAGAAGCGGTAAATAGCATCCTCATCCTACTATCTACTAATGGAACTAAAAATTAAAATTCATTACACAGAGCATATTTTAGGTGTTTTGACTAAGGACAATTCTATAAAGGCTTTTCAAAGCAAACAACCTCAACTCTTTTGAGGTCTAAACTCATTAAGCGCACTCATTGTGTCATGAACCCTGCATCTCTCACCTGAGTTTGGGACTGAGTGAGTGTGTTTTGACTTTTTTTTTCTCCTTTGGGTGAGTGAGGCATACTTGGCGTGTTTGTTCTGTTTTTTCTTCTCTCAGTTTTTTTTTTAATCCTGGGTGTGTCTGGGTTCCTGAGTTTGGCACTTGCTGCACCTGCTGGTAATCACGCACCTGTTCCTGATCAGCCATCCCTACCTCTTAAAGAGAGACCAGACTTCCATTGCCTGCCGGATTGTTAAGTCACGTTCAGTAGACCTTCCACAAACATTTGAAAAAGAATGGGTCTCTCTCAGGAGCTCTGTTAATTCAAGTGAATTCATTCAACCTGTGCAATAAGTTCATTCATGAAGTTCCCTTGCTACTAAATAGCAGCTGTTAGTGGTAATATAACAAAGTGGAAGTGATGGGAACAATAGAAACTTAGCCATGAAGTGGTATGCCACATACAGCAAATGCTGAGGCTCAGAGTGCGCAAAAGTCTCCAACTTTCTGCAAAGTCAATAGCTGCAGCCCTCCAAACATCATGTGGATTCAGATTAGCTCAAGAGCATATGCATAGAGAGCTTCATGGAATGGCTTTTCATGGCCAAGCATGATTTGAGCTTATCAAGGTAACTTCGGGGTTAACTATGGGTTTTCAGTACCACGACGGTGGTTCACTGCTTGCTGGGGTAAGTAGCAGGTTATGTTCCAGATACGAGATCAACTCTATGAAAACGCCACCTACTGACTAATCAGCTCTCTTGGAAAGTGATATCACCATCTGTTTGCTGTGGTGATGTGGAGAAACTCTTGTAGGCAATAGCAATATCATCCTACAGAGATTGCCTTAGGCTATTGTAGATCTACAGGTTTTTTACAGTAAGCCTACTCACTGCTTTGATATGTGTTTATTTTGTATTTGCTCCTAGTTCGTTTCAAACAACCTGTCGCAGACGTTAAAATAAATGGGTAAGGCTAATTAGTATACGCAGTTTGGTTGGGATACTGAAATACTAAATTTTAATATGAACATAGCCAGATAATGAAAAGATATCCTGGCTATGTTGAACTAACTTCATGGTACAGGCCCCTGGTTAATGTAAAGTATTTAATTAACCAAGGAGAGCACTTGGACCAGAAAATACAACAGAAAGAGGGCTGTACAGGTGCTGACAAACAAGACACAGCTGCCCTGAGCTGTGGACACACAAGCTATTTAAGGTACAGCTGGGGTTTATTGGGGACTCCTGATTGGTAGGTTCAGTCAGACCACAGCCAAACCAATCATCAATGCCAGCGAACTGCAATCAGGAAGTAGGAGGTCTCATCTCCAGAGGGACCAATCCTCGATGGGGATTCACACAGCTGGATTTGCACGACTGGCAGACTCAATAAAAGGAACAGCACAATTAATATACACTAAAAGGCAGCCAGCAGTGGTCATAACAAGGGGCTGGGCTTGGCCCCTTAGTTCTAGTGAAAGGAACTCATAATGCTTCAGAATACCAAGACATTTTGGACAATTTCATGGTCCCAGCTTTGTAGAAACAGTTTGGGGATGGCCCCTTTGTGTTCCAACATGATTGCACACCAGTGCACAAAGCTCATCCAACTCCATAAAGACATGGATGAGCGAGTTTGGTGTGGAGACTGGCCTGCACAGAGTCTTGACCACAACTCGATAGAACACCCCTTTGAGATGAATTGGAGCGGAGAATGCGAGCCAGGCCTTCTCGTCCAACATCTGTGCCTGACCTCACTAATGTGCTTCTAGAAGAACCATCATTAACCATCATGTGCATGCAAACACAGGAAACCCACAAACGTTGGCAATATATACATTGCTATGATCCCCATTTTAATTTCTGATCATGCCCCTGTAACACCAATTGTTAATCACCCTAAAGTGGCTAGATAGAGGTTCAACGACACTCTCCTTACTAATGCTGTTTTCTTTATCACGTATGAAGCAACACCTTAGTGACTTTATCCTCTACAACAAACAATGCTGTAACAATGCTCAAACAAGATGGAAAGCAGCTAAATATTTCATAAGGGGTGTATGTATTGGATTTGCCTGCAGTTTACATTCTGGGTATAACAGAATGACATTGAGATAATAGAGCAAGAGCAAATATCAACAGAATATCGAATTCTATCGTTGGGAAATGCTGAACTTCTAATACATAGACCAAAGCAAAGGTACTATTTCAATGGTGATCAACCAAGTTTTGGACTCTGATCACTTTCACAATATGTATAGGATAAACTGGTATAAATCTGTTCTTCTTTCCCTGGATTCTGCAGCTAAGAATGACTGTCAACCTGCCAGTATCCCTGTATGTAGCTCCTTCACCTATCTTGGTATAGACATCTACCCCAACCTTCACAATATAGTTCATGGAAATGTATATGGTATCAAAAGAAAGGTAACGAGGGATCTAAAGAGATGGAGCTCTCTTCTTGTCTCTCTGCACGGCAGAATCTCAACTGTCAAAATGAATATCTTGCCCCGTGTTAACGGGGCAAGATATTCATTTCTGTTCTTTATGATTCCTCTTACCCCTCCTCCCAAATGCATTTTTCAAATACACTATCTAATATCACAGTTGATTTGACGTGGAAAGTGTGCAAGAATTAAACTGACAACTCTACAAAGAAGTACGCATACAGGACACCTGGCAGTTCCCAGTCTTAATTTTTAAAAACCACATCATTCAGACTTACCTTATACAGGCATAGACATTGTGTTGTGGGAGTAACATTGTGAACTCTCTTGATGTTTGGAAAAAGACAGAAAAAATACTTGGCACGACAGATGTCTTTTACAAGACACCTCTGTGGAATAATTGTCACTTTCAGTCAGGTGGGAAGCCATTTGTATTTCCCCCATGGGCTCATAAAGGAGTATATGCCTTCAGTGACTTGTTTGACAATACTGCATTGCGCACATTTCAAGACATAAAAAAATCAATATGGGCTATCAGGCACCTCCTACTTCCTATACCTAAGACTATCCGTAATGAAGGCATACGGGGTACCCTGGAGTCAATTGGTGCCAGAGCACCCCATGGAAAAATGGGTCAGGCTACACCAGAGCTCTAGAGTGACTGTGACTCGCTTTTATGACTCTTTTACTTCAGCATCACTGTAAAGAACTAGCAGTACAAAGGGTGTGGGAAAGGGATCTTGGTTTATGACCATCGTGGGAAACTGTATGGGGAAGTAGTGTCTCCAAAAATCTTGCACATCATCTCACACACTTCAAGCCACCCCCTTAAAGTGCTTTTAAAGTGAAACTTCTCTCAAGCTCTAATTTGTAACTTGCCAAGAACAGGCACAACAATGCACATGTTTTGAGAACAAATCAGACACTTCAGGGATGATGTAGTTTCTACAATCTCACTGCTTCTTGGTCCTAACATCCTACCCAATCCCTGTCTTTGCCATCTGAATGATGATTCGCAGTTATCCCTTACTCTAAACCAGCGTAGATTGCTCTTAGCAGGGCTCACAGCAGCAAAAAAACCCAAACATATTAGGATTCTGGTTCATCTGGACTCTGGTCCATGCCTACCCTTAAAACAATACTGGATAACTACCTATCAGTATATCACATCTCTTTGAGTGCACAACTGTACGCCTTAACAAGACCAGACCCAGGACTGTCTGGGCATGGTCGCAGATTAGCATGCCTACCCGGGACCTCCTAGGGAAACAGAACCCGGTAGAGCTATGAATATATAGGCTTAGGCTCTATGGTAACTCAGATATGTATCAGGCAGACCCCCTCCCCTTTTTTATTTTATTTTTATTATACTTTTTTTCTCATCTCAGGGCGTCATATACCGACGATTTGAGAAAGAGTGACAAAGCGTAGGTATTTTACGCGAAAGGTACCCTTTAGCGTGTTATGGAGACGCACCCGGTACGCTTCCGGAAGTGTCTGTATGAACGTAGTTCGTGATAAAGGTGTTGACAGCCCCCCCGAAGCCCCTACCCTAACCACAACCATCAGAAATGTTAGTGCCTAAACCCAAGTCACTGAATGTATGCATGTCGACCGGCTAACCCTACAGCTGCGCACCCTAGCTGCTAACAGCTAGGGTTAGCCTCCCTTGTGTTGCTGCAACGTCGGATACGGGGGCATTTCATACGGACACAGAAGGGTGCCTTTAGCGTAAAATCCTTACGCTTTGTCACGCCGGATGAAAACATCAGATATAACGCATTAAGATGAGAACGCGTTGAAATTAACTGTACTCACCGCCCTTCTGGGATTTATAGGTGTTTTAAGTGTGTAACTTGTTTTGTTTGATTTTATCCTGATGTCCCACCAGTGTGTAACTGATGTAAATCCGCAATAGGTACTTTAGCACATTCTTTCTGGACATGTGGTAAACTTCATTCATATTGGAAGTAGAGGTGGGCATAGATTCATTTTTTTAATCTAGATTAATCTCACTGTAATCTTGAAATTAATCTAGATTAATCTAGATTAAAATGGCTCATTTGAATTCTGCCGAAGGCACTCAGACTATGTGTGCGAACGGGTTTCAAGCCAGGTGGCGCATTAGACCAGGGGCTCGTCTCCTGTTTCCAAAATGCATCACAAACTGGTTGAGAAAGCTGTTCTACTATGATAATTGGTGATGAAAATAAATCATGTTCAATAAGATGTGTATAGCGTGTGATGTGCTTTGCGTTTAGGTGGTACTTGAGACTGGAAGAACTCCTACAGTAAACTAATTCCGCATTGCACAAGGTGCAAACAACCTTAGTCTTGTCGAATTTTCCATTGGGAAGCTTCTTAAAAGTAAATTTTCCCAGAAGCAAACCCAGCGGTTTCAGAAGTGTTCGTACACAAAGTGCTGTCCAACAGCTGTCTGTGGACGTGTTACTACAGTTAGTGTGAGTAAATACCGCACAATGCGTTTTTAATCAACCGGCGTATCAATAACTAACCTGGCTAGTTGTAAACAAACAGCTGGCCGAGCGAGGTTGTAACTGTAACGCTGTCAACTCGGGTCTGACGTCATTCCCAGCTCCGACCTCCGAGGTAAATAGAACGCAGCAACAGCTGCATCCATGTTAACACGTCACGTTTGATGTGGTAATTTCACAGTAGGCAGACACACAGGTTCGAAGACTTGTTCTCGCCCCCTACAGTGCAATTCGGCGAGTTATCCATCTGCGCTAAAATATCAAGGTGAAAGTCATCATAGCTTGCGTAGTATAGACCGAGCTCCCAACCCAACTTTGAGAATAGTTGTTTGTTTTTTTTTGTTTTTTTATCGCCCGATAAGAGTCTCACGTTAACGCAGCACGTTAACGCCGATAACGGCCCACCACTAATTGGAAGTGTATTTTTCATTTTATTTTCTGAGGCCTTTGGTAAGAATTTGGTACCCAGCCCTTTGTTAGTGATCCCGGGGGCCACAATTGTCCTTTCTGCCATCAATAAATTTGAAAGAGGAGCTATTCAGTTCGGGATGGTGATTGCAAAAAAGCTGATTCTGCGTGTATGGAAAATGGATTCTGTGCCTTATTGATATAATCTGTGGCTGGGGGAATTGTCAAACACTTTACATCCCGAAAGACTGAGATTCTGTAATGAAGATAGACGAGACAAGTTTGATAAAACTTGGGACCCGATACTGAACTACCTTAAAAATGTGAGCTCATAGATATAGGCTATTGCATGAAAAACCTCACTGTGCAAATGAGTATGTGTATTAGTCGAATTTGTTTATTTTTTCCACTTTTTGATGTTTTTATTTACATTACCCATCTTAACTAAGACCATGGAATATTGTTGTTGTAATCCCAGATGTGCTGTGTTCTGTATTTTATGAGATTATTGTTAGGTGCTTTTTTCTGTTTTTTCACTCTCTCCTTTCTTTATTCCTCTTCTTGAAAATGAATAAACATATTTAAAAGAAAAAATGTTTTGTTTTTTTTTTGGTATAATTTGCCTGCAATGTAACAATAGACATTCTGGTACTTCCATAAACATAACATTGTCGTACATTGTACAGCACTATTTGTAAAGCAACTACTTTAACAACAAGCATCTTGTAGTTCAACACTGTAATAATGCAACACTGTACCCCGCTTCTCAGGGGATTCTGCAGCTTAAGTGTTAACACCTTAATGCAACTGCAATAGTTCATGTAAAAGACATAGGTGTCGAAAAACAGAAAAAAAGTGTTTTATCTAAAAACAGGAAGCAACAGGCATTACATTATACTTAGAGGTCATACTGTAAAACTGGTCTTTTTATCACAGGGTATCAGAATTCAATTCCTGGACCACCTGAGAAAACAGGAGTTTAAAACAATTGAACACAGCCTCCCGTCCCCCATGTACTGCTGGGGTGCCCTTGCTCCAACAGCCTTCCGCTCCATTGCAGCTGTTGAGTTGCCGACTGTAGAAGAATGGGTGCTGGGAAACCCCCTGACATGTTGTTACTAAACTACTTAAACACTGTGAATATGAAACAGGGTATTGCAGGAAAAGAGCATGCACGATCACATGACTTGGAATAAAGGTCATAAAAAAAGCTAACAAAGAATTGATTTATTCATGACTGTGTCATGTGTATTATTAAATGATGTCATAAGCCTTTTCAAAGAACATACTCCATATTATATACAATATATTTGACACACAGCTGGCTCTTGTCTAGATACATTTAAAAGTCCACACAGCAGGCTACTTAATGTGAAACTTGGCTAGATGTCAATAATGTATCTTATTTAATGTACAGTCAGAGGCATCATTTATTTAAGTGCTGAAACATGAATATCTCCCTCTGAACAATTGATCCTCACATCAATAAAGTGGATTGAATTACCTATTTAACCTTGCCAACCTTGCCATCAGTAAACCTTCAGGAAAAGGAGCTATAAGCAACAAACTGAACTGCACACATTTGCAGCCAACACACCTTCACATCTTTACATCTGGGAGCTCCATCCATCCAACCACTTACAGTCACTGTGCTGTCACTGGGCAGAAGTTGGGGGTTAAATGCCACACTTCAGCGCTCTACAATACTAGATGAGGAAGTGTTAATAATTTCCACAGTTAGTCCAGACAATCAACCCAGCAACTTAAAAGATGTAGCAGGCTCTCTAACTGTTAGGGCTGCTTCTGTCCATGCTGAAAAACCCCACAGACACAGTTTCAGCTACTTTGTCTTACTTCCGAGGTCATTACGCAATATTATTGCACAAATCCCAAACTATTCAGGGACAGTGGGGGATTAGTGTTGAGATTTTGGATGAGAATATATAACATATGTCAAATAAAGTCCTTTAATCAGACACTGGAGATGCACATAATTCCTCATCTGTCCACAGTGCATTTCAGTCAAGTGCATTTATTAAGGATCTGAAGTGAGTTGAGCTTTGATGTCTTGATGAAACGAAAGTGCTGGCCGAATTCAATATTTCAAATTTTGTTTGTGTGTCTATTTGCGTGTGTATATATGAAGGGCTGTAGGAAAGAGAGAGGAGGCTAAATAGAGCACTGTGCCTTTTGTTTGTTTGAAGCCCGTGCTTCATTGATTACCTCACTGGTTTCAAGGTAACAAGAGGATTGAGGATTTTCCTTTTTCCTGCATTTTCTCACAGTGCTTTCTTCAGGTCTCCGAGTGCACTCCAGTAACCTCATCCATAAATTTAAAACAAACCTGCCTTGCAAGCAAATCGTAGGCTTGCAAGGCAAAACTGAAAACTCCATTCAAATGCAGAGGCTGAGTGTTGTTTTCATGCTGCTGTTGCTCTCAGCAGTAATGGAAATAATAAACATTCATATACAGTAACACATTGTGTACCATATGTACTTGTTGTAGATTAAAACATTTAATGAAGGTATGCTACATAAAGATGCTCAGGTATGTAAATAAATTGAAAAATCTTAAATAGTTGCAAATTTAACTCGGACACTGAATTGATGACAAGCTTATTGTTATTCTGCTATTTCTGAAGCAGCTGCTAAACCCACAGTGTTCACTTCAAACAATAATTACTGTATACACCACTGTATAAATGGACAATTCTGTATATACACACAACAAGAAACAACAAGAAAAATCTTTATAATTTAAAGGAAAAACCCTTCAAATTCATTATGAAAAATGATTAATGTTCTAAAACAATTTTCTGTATATGATAAACTGTCAGAACATGAGGACACGACTGTTCACAGGCTGTAACTTTCATCCTTTGTTTTGCATGGATAGAGAAGATTAGTGCTATCTGTTTTCTCCATACCTACCAAAACACTGATGCTCTCAGACAGGGAGACAGGTGTATCACACTTATTTGTGAAAAAACGAAAAATATAAAGAAAAGCATGGCTTTGCTGACAAACTCAGATTTAAAAGTGCTGCCTTTGGATTTCATCTATTAGCGAGGGAGGTAGTTATGGTGTGGAAATTTGACAGCAAAGAGATATTGCTTTCTCAAAACAGAGTGGTGTGTATTGTTTTTTTCAGATATTGAACGCCGGCCTGGGTCACTGAATACATCATATATATGCAGCAAATTTGTTGTTGGGTTCAGTTTTGGGTAATTTTGCCTGTTTGCAGCTCCACTTACATACTGTCAGCCATAGATGATCATATTTGTCCTGGACACTAACCGCTATTTGCCAATGCATACTGATGAAACTACATCTACTAGTGGGCATGATCATGTCCTATATCACGATCTGAAACCACACCTTCTGAACTCTTGTGCATAAACCAGTTTTTTTATAATAATGGAAACAGACTGCAGCCTCAAAATACAGCACTGGATGAGCAAGTAAACACCTCTTTGTGTAGTGATGCAAATTCCTGGAAGTGTGTAAATCTGAGATGAGATATACGTGTTTCTGTCCTCCTTAATGATGCAGTATTGGAGTTAGAGTAAATTGAAAGGACACATTTACATAATCAGTGCATAATTATATTCTTTTAGGTACTTAATAATGATCTCCCTTTACATAAATGCATTTATTAATGTATTAGATGAGCTACGTATTTCAGATCTCATTTCAGATCTTGTCAAACAGTCTGAAGCAGTATTGGCCCACTACCAATCACAATAGGTAGCTTTTCCAGCGAGGCCTCCCTTACAGAGTTGGACTATAGCAAGGAGGGCCGATCGATCATTTTGCTAAATCGTATTCAGTAAAATGTTTGACCTCTGTGGCTAATGGGTAAATAAACATTATATGTTTTGTCTGTGTTTGCCCATATCTTACCCAGATGGGTTGGCCAGGTGGGCCCCATGTGTATTTCCCCATTCTGAAACCATTTACCAATTAACTATGTGTGGACTACCTCGGACCCATGTAATCAGCCTATATGAGATTTACTATATTTGCTCATGTCTACACATTTCTAAAAACCAAATGGGCCCCAATTGTGTTGCCCATTCTGAGCCCGTGTAGTCTTTTCCCATTAGTGACCCAGCTAAGACCCACATAGGAAGCCCACCCAGATTTGCCCATGTGGGACCCACTTAGTTTACGCACATGGGTCCCAGTTGATATGCCCACTTTTAGCCCATGCCCAAGTGCTAGCCATGTAGCCCAAGCATAACCCATGTGGGGCCCACATACACATGTTGGCTTTTGTCTGTGTTTGCCCATATCTTACCCAGATGGGCTGGCCAGGTGGGCCCCATGTGTATTTCCCCATTGTGAAACCATTTACCGATTAACTATGTGTGGACTACCGCGGACCCATATAATCAGCCTATATGAGATTTACCTTATTTGCTCATGTCTACACATTTTTAAAAACCAAATGGGCCCCAATTGTGTTGCCCATTCTGAGCCCGTGTAGTCTTTTCCCATTAGTGACCCAGCTAAGACCCACATAGGAAGCCCACCCAGATTTGCCCATGTGGGACCCACTTAGTTTACGCACATGGGTCCCAGTTGATATGCCCACTTTTAGCCCATGCCCAAGTGCTACCCATGTAGCCCAAGCATAACCCATGTGGGGCCCACATACACATGTTGGCTGGGGTTAAATGATTGCAGTTCACTGCTTCATGAAAAGCAGTAATGCAGTCAGTGGTAGTGAGTGACTATCTAAAAAGGTTTTCCAGTCAGAACAAAATGAACATCCTCATTACAAAGTTAGAGTTGTCTGCTGCACTAGATATATTCTTTAGGGAGGGCATGAGGTTACACACACACTGTGAATGATTCATAGGGTCTGATTTATCAACAGTACTATTAAACCAGTGTGAGCACCTGCACATACTGTAAACCAGTCAGAGAGAGGAGAGGGGTTAAGTAAGTTGTCAGTGGAAGATGTCAGCGGGGTTAGAAATGTGGTACCCACTTTCACATTTCCTCACAGCTTGTTGTGATTTTAGCTTACTGGACATCCAGTCACCAGAAACAAATTCATTCCACTCTTAATGGATTGAATACCGGGAAAATAAATCCTGGCATTTACAGTTGTTCTCACCAAAATCTTCTTTTTCGACTTTTTAGCACATTAATGTTTGTGACTGTCTGTATGTTGTTGTACTGTGCTAAAAAACATATCTACATCTACTGAGCAACTGTTGTATCTAAACACTGATGACTAACCTTAAAATGACATTACTAGGGCAACAATAACAGGTTTCACTTTTTATGCTAAAATGGCAGTTCACACTCCACCTGTGGTGCAAGATATGTTATAGAATAAGTGTGAATGAAATGGAGAAAATCTGCTGATGAAAACTATGTGGGCGGTTCAGCCAGTGGCTTAATCAGACCTTCAGGTTTTCATCCCCAAATCAGTACCATTCATTCGGTGCAACAGGTCGAACATCAAGTGCAGAAGACGGACCTAAACATTCCCACGGGCATGTTAAAACTGGTAAGAGGAAATGCAGATTAAAAAAAAAAATCAAACAATTTTGTTTGGTTGGCATTGTGTTTTCCAGCTCAAACATAGTACTGTTTTTTTCTTGTAAAATAATCTCATAAATGTGAAAGAATAACAACAAAGGTTTACAATAAACACAATTTAATGGTTAATTGTCTGCAGAACAACCATAATATGTGGAGAGAAATCACAGTTATACCATATAAAACATATATAAAAACTTATGCTTGCAGTTATTTACATCACAAGTCACTTAACACTACACTGAACCCCCGTCACCCCTGTCAGTGGAAATCTATTTTACTAAACAAACAATTATTCACACAATTGAATTTGTCATCAGCTACTCAGAGGTGAGATTTGCTTTATTTTTTCTCTACTGATGCCATTTTGTCCTATTGAAAATTGTTCTGCAAAATAGAAAAGAGGTGGTTTTGAATTATTCATTGATTTTTTTTTTTTTTTATTCAAATGTAAGTTTTAAGGATACAGCTATTTTCCTGTTATGATTAACTGTCATTACAAAGACACAACTGTTCATATGCTGTTTGTTTGGCTGGATCAAGGGTTTGGATTCAGAAAAAAAGGAACATCCTAATTGTTGAGAGTTGTTATCTACATCAGCTACATCGGAATGCATTTCTACCTTGTTTAAGAAGAGTGTCAGGTTACGCACACTCTAAATAATTTATCCGGTTTGGTTTATCAAAGATTATTAACATCAACAAGAGCACCTGCTTGGAAACCTGTCAGATAAACAGGATACATTAAGAGATTGGGCTAAGTAACTGATTTCAGGTTAGAAACAATTTAATATCACAGAAATAGAAATATTGTACTCACATTTTCCCATGATATTGTTGACCTTTTGGGTTTGTCTGAAAAAATGTACCAATTCTACATTTTGTCTAATGAAAATAGTTATTCTAAACGTTATGTTTTGGAGACCAGCTGCCTCCATCGGTGGGATTAATTGTAAGCCCTGAGGTAGGTTTTGTTCATTATAATTCAGATATTCTGAGACTCTAAATACACCAGCTGGAATGGAGTGACTTAAGTTGTCTGCAGCGCAACATCACAACCAAGCACTTGGTACTATGTGAGCAAGGGCATTTCAGCTGTCTACTGTAGGAGTGAGAATAACAGACAGCATACAGTGATTTTATCTTGAAATGTGTGCGTCAGGAGCTCAGCCCTCTTACAGATGCAGGAGTGTCAATCTGTGATTTGTAGCTGTCTAAGGATTTGCCCTTGAATCACAGGCGTCAGACAGCTGTTTGTTGATCCGTCTGAGTCACTTGTATACTGAGGACCCTGTCCAACTGATGGCCTAATTCAATGTAAATACAGGCCCTCCTCAGCCTCCCTGCTGTTGCCAAAGACAGCTGTTCTTCGGACAGACTTGGCCTCCCGCCACTCCCCTCTCAGCTTTTCAAAAC
Source organism: Lepomis macrochirus (assembly GCA_024633595.2). NCBI lineage: Eukaryota > Metazoa > Chordata > Actinopteri > Centrarchiformes > Centrarchidae > Lepomis > Lepomis macrochirus. The sequence goes on along the minus strand of JALXJV020000009.1, from coordinate 25,427,649 downwards.
ACTGTAAACTGCATTTCTTTCATGAATGAAACCATTAAAGGATGATTGAGGTCATTTTCAACGTCACTCTTCTTTTCATTTTTTTTTCTGAATTTGTTTGATGATGGTCAAAAGGTTGTTCCTTGTGTTATAGCCTAGTGGACTAATTTCCAGCCAGGTACCGTAAATGTTGTTGGCTGAAATGACAACCGTCACTAGCAGGTTGTACTTAGCTAATTAAGCTAACATTAACTCCATGAGTTAATTGGGATAATGAGTTTGGCAGGAGATGCCAGAGTGTAAGGTTTCACAAATCCAACAAGAAGCAGGACATCAGCTAATGTTAGCTTAAACTCTGATATAGAAACATCCAACACCAGCACTCACACTGCTGGGAAATACTACTGAGAGTATTTTTTTATACATAACCTGTAATCCCACAAAATAATGTTGTATAAAGACCTCCTGGTCTTGGAAATAAAGCTGGGTTAGGTATTAGGCAAGTAGCCAGAGATGCTCAGGGTTACAGCTTACATTAGAGCAGAGAAAAACACTCTGAAATCCATTCTTTACACTGTTGATCTTGGCCTTTTGGTTTTGGAGAGGGTACCTCTCAAATGTAACAATGCCTTGTTGCATTTGGTACACTCTTGTCAATCCTTTGTTTGAAGGAATGGTTTAGGGAATTATCACTGTGGTATTGTACAATTACTTTCTGTTTTAAAATGGATTAATATAATCAATATGAATTTCAAAAACATCTAACTTGTAGTTGTCTTATTTCCTTGCCCTGTAGTCTGATTCTTCAACTGTTACTACTACTCATGCTGTATTTGTTGCTTTACAGTGGCGCAGGTAATTGTTATCTTGTCTTTAACTCGTAAGTCCTTCATCTGGACAGGAGCATGTGGCAAAAGCCTGACAAATAAATGTTTACAAGTGAAGTGTAAAATGTATTCATGTACAGAACAAATAAAATAGAACACATCACCGATTAACATGATTTCAACCTGAATTCACATTTCGACAAAACATTATAGAATAGCGACAATCTTTCCAAAAACCTGTTGTTTTAATGTTTCAGTGGCATATGTTTGAGGAATTTGTGGCAAAACACAAAGTATCTTGTGTGCACCCAAAGCTAATGCTGCCAAGGGAGGATCTCATAACCACACACCCACCTGACGTAATTTCCTGGATAATGGTGATGTAAATATGACGATAACCATCCATCTGCCCACAAAAGCACCACACCCTTCTTGACAAATACTGCGAGGAGCACTCCTCGCCCAGGACAAAAGTGAAACACTAGAAATTTAATGTTTCATAATCTGCTTTCATTTGCTGCTACTAATGAAAACTTTTCACACAAAAGTGGTCAGAGCAGCTATTTTTTTTCATGGTCAACAATAATATTTTAGTCAAATGATAAGATTTACTCTCATTTCCACAGCTGCTTTTTAATTTAGGCTCCAGGAAGGCTACTCATTTGTTATCAGGAAACAGGGCCAGTGCACCTTCACCATCTATCAGTCTTGGGGACTACCTATGGGGGTCACCTCCAAGATATGATACAGACCAAGGCCGTAGACACAGGGAAGCTATAACACAGGCTGTTATTGGGCCAGCCACCTGCCCATGCATCAGTTTAATGTTCTTTATTACCATCACAGCCTAGCTAGTCATTCATCCACACCAGGGAGAGTTTACTGTAGAGGTGTCTGGTTTAGAGACACCATATGAGTCAGACATTTTGATCAGTGACAAGCTGCCACAGTCTCTGTATACTCACTGTTTTATTGGTCACAAACACACACACGCTTGCACTCTATTGTATGCAGCTCAGAGAAACTGCATAATTGTGTCTGACGCAGCCCTGACACTACCCTTTTCCATTCTCACTCTGTCGCTCCTCTTCCCTGGTAAGCGTATGCCTCTAGGCCATCCTGTAAGACATGAAAAACACAATTGTGCAAAAGTGTTGAGCACCGTGGACTGAATTCAGAAAGCTTTTGACAACTACATTTTTACCAAATAGGAATTCTTAGATAATGATCCCTGAATTTGTTTAGACACTGTAGGGAGCATTTATCTTCCTCACACTGAGACATGGGACACTTAAAAGATTACTAATTGACATGTTGGCAGTTGCTTTGCACCAGTCAGCAGAAATAAAAATGCAAGACAATGTAAATAAAAGCATTTAGACACTGATTGCATTTTGGAATTACATTTTTGTAACTACAATGTTCAGTGGGATGTACCTAATGTGCAATATGGGACACAATCTTTAATGTGCAATATGGGACACAATCTTTAATGAATGATTGGTATGGTCAAGGCAAAATGAAAAACAAACCTTGACTGAATGAAGACGATGTAGTGATAAGCTAAACAGTAACAGAGAAAGGCTGCAAACAAACTGCTGTAGCTGAAATAGTGGGTAACATCAGTGTGTGTCTGGCACACTATGATAACACTTTTTAAATGAAGAATAGTCTCTTTCAAAGATACTGACTCATGAATACTTTTATTTCAAAATTGACTTTTAGTGGTTTGGATTAGATGATAACTCCACTTATCTTCCACCAAAGAAAAGCAGTTTTGCCAAAGTGAGCCTAGTTTGCTAGGCAAAGTAAAATGACATTGTCTGGATGCAACTCCCCACTTCAAAGCCTGTCAGAACATTACATATCAATGGACCCCCAGTGAGGGCAGTGGGGCCTGCCCACCGGGCCTGGCTCCAGCACCGGCAGCATATTGGGGCCCCTTCCATCTGTTGCCCTTGTCCTGGGTGTATGTGTGTGTGTGTGTGCTGGCCTACTCAGATCCTATCTCTATCATCTGCTGAACTCTAATGCCTCTCTGTTTCCCTCTTATTAGGCCTGAAAAGACGCACCAGATGGCTTGTGGGAGAAAATCATACTCCAAAAGGGAAAGAGGCACCACCTACAGCCATGGTAGAGCTCTGAAAGATTTAAGACATGGCATACTTTAAACACACACACACACACACACACAACATAAAGACCTCATTGGTTCACGCTTGAATTGTACAAACAGCGTTATGTCACTAGAAAGGATTGACAGCGGCGTATAAATCAGACGATCAAGTCTTTAAGATGGATTCTTGATATATTGACCCAACACACGACCTTGATTCTGTGGCTACACGGTATGTCTGAACAGGCACTGTGTGTGAGATCATGTTCTGTTCGCAAACTGAATAGTCAAGTCAAGTTTATTTATAGTCCTTTTACACAAGCATGCATTAAAAGATTCATATATCAAACACACTCAAGCTTCAATTCACACTGATGGGTCATTTGAAGTCTCCAGTACACCTGACCTGTATTTGAGAGCATGAAAATTCCAGTGGATAGTGGAGCAAGTGTCCTGTCTGGTTTTGTCCCTGTCGTTAAGTTTTTTTTTTACATTTACATTGATTTCTAAATCCAGAAAAACAGGTTTACTGAAGTAATAAGACTAGTAGACTTAAAGAATAATAAGATACCACGTTGATATGCTAAAACCAAATATAAAGTGAAAATGCAGTGAATCATTTGCCACATACATCTATACTGAATTATCTTTAAATTAAGAAGTGCTTTACTGGAGTTTTACAATAACAATGATGAACTTCCATTATAAACTGATTTTAGCTTGAAAACACACATGCAGCTCACAAAACACACGCACAAACACATATAACTACTTTAAAATACACTACCCTGATCAGATTTGATTCTAAAAGCTCCCTAAACCCTCAAAGAGCTCATTTCCCCCCTTTGTTTCCCCCCACATATGATAGAGCCACCCTGGAGCACTGATCCTTTCCAGTAAATTGCCAAACATTTGGGTCACACGCTTGTGTTTTTTGATTCAGCAACTCAAGTTATTGGAGTCCAAGCCAACTGCTGGACTGAAGCTTAAAAATACCTGCATGACACTTTGCAGCAAAATGTAGCACCCAGCTGCGAGATCATCTGATGGCTTTTCTTCAAGTTATCCAGGAGTACAGACACACGCCATCATCATTATCATTAGCAGCTGCGCTGTTAACAACAATTTGGTGATTTCATTTCCCTCTTGGTTGCTAACTGTTTTTTTTTCATCGTACTGTAAGAGCAAAATGAAAAATAGTCTGTCACGTTTAATGTACCAGATGTAATTTAAAACACATAGTAATGAGCAGAGATGTCTGTGCATGAGTTTGTTCATTTTCATGCATGAACACACTTGGGGAAATTATGTCTTTTTGCTCTCTGTCTTTCCCCATGGTTTTGTTTTTCATAGTGCAACATCCAGGATTGTGGTTTCCCTCAAACAGGGTCACCTCAGTGTTCCAGCCCTATCCTCGTGTCTCTGTCCTGGCTGAGCACCTCAGAGAGCCAGGTCTGCTCCTCAGGTTCAAAGGAGGTGAGCTGGCCCGAGATGGTGGTTTTTGATCCTTACACCAGACGCTGTCTCATCTCAACGGCAGACAGGCTCTTTTTTCAGTGACGCCTGAAATTAGATGGTGCACTTTTTCAGGGGGGTGGAAATGTTGTGGTGGAACTGGCATCAGGGTTGCCCCTGCCAATCCCTGGAGCTACAGTAGCATCTGGAGGCATAGGCTGTGGTCTGTGGATTTTCTGTCACCCAGGATAAAACAACGTTTGTCTGTGGATGCAAATTTCTGCAATATGTTTCTGCATGTGTGCTATTGTGCAGTCATGCATGCATAAGGGTATGCTTTATCAGTGACACAATAGCAGCTCTTCCAGAATTAATTCCCCGCTGCCAAAAACAACATATGTTCTTGTCTTATACAGCCATTCTGCTCATGTCCAAGAGGTTTTTGAACTGTCTTTAAACGTCTTTAACGAGGATGAAGAATCTGTACAGTGAGGTCATGTGTGCATCTGCAAACTGCAAAGAGAACTGACAGTTTGTCACTTACTTAAATATAGTTACCTGATTGTACAGTTATTACACAATGAAACTGGACTCTGTCTTTTCTGTCTTCAACCGCATCTTCAACACCTCTTCTCCACCTCCCTTCTTTCTCTCCCTTTCTACCCCCATCTCCCTCTCTCTAAGCAACTCCCCCTTCCCTAATCCTTCTCTCCATCCAGTGCTGCAGCCCACCCTGCTCTGAGCTTTAATGGTACATGCCATTAGAAAGCCATTCTCTGGAAGGGAGGAGGGGAGGGTGGTCTCAATCTCAGCTAAGAGGCTACTTTAGTCCCCCAACATAAGCACATTCACAGATGTCTCTGCACGCATAGAGACGCGTCTCACCCGTCACGACAGAGCCGCCTGCTTCTCTGTGAAGCAACGAGCCGCGGACAAGGAGAAACAGAGAAGGGGCAGATAATCACAAAGAGAGGTGGAGAGGAGACGGGAGGGAAGCGAAGCAAAGCAAGAGACAGAAGAGGTGAACACATCGGTGCCACTCTGACGTCTCCTCTCGTGCGCCTGTTTAGGCTTGTGCGAGCGCAAGAAGAGGAGAGAGGGAAGGGAGGAGAATAAATCCTCGGAGCTTGTGTACTCTGCTTTATATTTCCGTCCTTTTCTTAATCTCCATCATCCAAGGCATGAAGGCGGGTGTCAGCTGGAACGGCAGAATAAAAGAAAGGGATGCTTTGAATGCTGCCTCTCTTTCGACAAGGGGCAAGGAAGAGGAAGTGGGGGACAACACAGAGCGGGGACAAAAACAGGATTTCTAGAATGAATGAGAGTCCTTCTGCCGCATGCGCTGGGAATAGCAGTGTCACACTGAAGTCTCTGACTGAGGTAAAAAAAAAAAAAATGATACCACTTTATCTTTCTTTCTCTTCAGTGCCTGATTGGCCGGCAGGGTCAGATATAGATCTGAGAGACACTTGAAAGCAGGCACATAAGCCTGAGAGAGAACAGAACCAATTTCCATGTTGATCAGGCTTGGAACAGAAGTGGGGAGATTGCCATCTTTGTCCCTGGGTCGCTGTGTACAGCAGCACGGTGGAAGTGAGGGAAGATGTATGCATGTAGCATGCTGCAGAGAGGCAGCGTGAGCTGGGGGTAGAAAGAAGAGTCAGTGTTGGCCTGATGAAAAGAATTGCTGATAATCCTCCTGATGAGCACTTGGGTGCTGAGATAGCAAAGGGGCATTGAGAGATTTTCTCTTTACTGACCAGCAAAGCTGCTTCTGCACAAGGTCCAATTAGATTTTAGATTCAGTGAGTTCAGCTGATAAATGCAAATTAAATTCACTTTTTCATAAAATATGAATTTGATATCCTGTGGTGCACATTACAAATGCAGTGAAAAAAATAAAATATCTGAAGGCTCAAAAAAGGGAGAATAGAACAAAATACAGTGCTTGTTTTCTAAAGCAAAGTCTGACAGAACACTTTCACTAGTGACCCTGGGGAGCCCTACCTTCCAGACAGAAAATAACAACTTGTCCACAGAGGTGAACAAAAAAGGGGCATTGGCTTGAGAAAAGGAAAGCTTGAGTCCAAGTTAAGTGGGCTGTATGCTCTCATTTCTGACACCTACCCAGAAAAACCTGGCTCTTTGTGAAAAGATGCAGTGGTAGTGGTTGTTCTCGTGACCAGTACAGGTGCATGAGCAACTCTGCTCCCTGGTCCTGGAAAGAAGAAACAACAGTGCATTGTTTCAACCCATGTTCTACTTCTGTCCACAAATGAGACAATGAAGGAGGGCATATTTTGTCTGTTATGATCACTTGGGTGTGGAGGGCATATCTAGAAGGAAGCAGGAGTTATCCATAGTGATGGGTAAACAGGGCTAGCAGTCTAATATGCATGTGAAACATGCATTGGTAATTGCAAAAATATTGCTGGGCTCAGTTATATGTACTTTTGTAGTTAGCAGGGACTCTAAGTAGTCTCAATGGTAAATCTTGCACAAACTATGGTTCCAGTGACAAAGGTCTGGGCTCCGGTCTGAAGTCCTTAGTTATGTGTCAAGACAGATTAACCTAACTCTCCCTGGAAGTTCAGACTGGTCCATTCACAGAAAGGCTGACACCCATCATGACATCAGGCACATTGGGCAAATATGCTGTCGCTCCAGCTCATATTTTAACAATCAAGCCACTGTGTCTTATTAACATTATTATTAACATATCAAATACCATTTAATAGCTATTTGATATATGCAATATTTCTAGTGAGCCTTATAGTGTTGAGAGTATGTATATTTGTTCCATTTTATCAAAACAAACCAAAATGTCTGGTCACTGCAGGGCTGTGTACCTATCAGTCAGGAAATACAATAAAACACACGATGGCATCTATGCTTCAACAGACAACTGAATTAACTATTAGTGCTCCTCCCTCTCTAAACTTCTCATCTGTTCCACAGTCTGCATACATGATGCATGGCGGCAACACCTGGCGCCCATTTCTCCGCCTGTACAGTATGTTCACATGCAATCAAGCCATGCATGTTCTCAGCTGTTTCTCACTCGGGTGTTAGCGAGCCCCTATACTGCTGCACTCTCTGACCATGTATATATTTAGTTTCTGCTCAGACTGGCAACGTCAGCCAATAGCATCCAGAGCTCATTTATGGGAGAGGACGGATTGTCATTTCATTCTGTGTTCTTAGTTGCCCCCTGCGCTTTGGCCATACAATATATAAAGTGCTAGACACACATATTTACAAGCATACTTACAACATTTATGTTATTTCCTTTTCATAATTGTCATAAATTAAAATAACTCTAGTTTAGATGCTTTTTTTATAGAGCTATTATGTAACATAGAGCATTTTAGCGCTTTAATGAAAAAGCCCTATCAAACACTTCACGTACTGGAAGAAGGTCAAAAACTATTGTAACTGGAGCCGCGGGGGGTTATTGTAAAATTAAATAACCCACAATTGTTTTTATTAAAAACAACTTTACATTAAGCATTGAAATGTGAAGCAATCAATGTTAGGAACGGAAAAGGAAAAAGACAACAGCAACTGAAGTCCATTGCCTCACATTACCATTTCCATTTTTTCCCCACAAAAAACTTTATAAAAATGCATCGTAACAGTATATTATTAAGTCTTATTAAACCATTTATTTTTATTTAGATACACTCTTAGTGACTGTAAGAATGGCTTACTGTTAAGTGCCAAATCTTAGCTTTTTCCTCATCTAAAATGGGGAACACTACACAATCAATGTCATCATAATATATGACATAGCATTGTGCTGTACAGGAATGTATGGATTTACATTTTCTTGTAGAAATGCAGGTGTTGCATGTTCACATGTGGAGTATGCGTGTTTATCACCGATAGTTCAGCAGCGTTTCACACATCATTGCACAGTGTAATAATGGGTATGGAGCCTGACAAGACGGAGGGATTAGTCTTTCCACAAATGTTTTGAAAGCTATTGACAAGGCTGCGGAGGTTTAGAAAGAGAGGGCAGCGTGTGGGTGCGTGTAAAGCATGTCTACCTACACTGAGAGCGCACAGATACAGGTTTTTGAACCCCACTCCACTGGGCAAAAATCTTTGAATCTTTGAAAAATATTTGATGTGTGTTGAGTGTGTGCTGTAGGTTTCTCTTTGAAGGTAACTGCGCTCCTCTGCAGATTCAGTCACGGAGCTGTCCAGCCTTCGGCAACAGAGGGGCAGGGGAGAAGACATGAGGATAAAACATCGCCTTTATCACATACAGTATGTTATATACTCTATATAGCTGAACAACCCACAGTATGAAGTGTATACAGTACAGTGTGTGCTTAAGTACATATACGTATAGATAACAGATATGAGAGTAGTTCACTCACTCACATAGCTACATGGGCTCTCACATCTTGCTATTGGAAATATAGGCATTGCAAAAGCTCTCATTCTCATGAACCACTTTGTAATTTCACTTCAATCAAAATGTGTAACAGAAAGCAAAATCCACTACAGGAATTGGAATTCAGTTGGGAAAACTAGTGCATTACTGGGGTGAACATTTTCCCTGGTAAATCATGATCATCATGAATATTAACCACTCTGACTGTTTTCCAGAGTGACGGTATAGCAGCCTCTTTTTGAGGCTACATCAACAAATTCTTCTACAGTCTGAACATAGTCTGAGAGGGTTGCATTTTGACAGCAAGTTTAGGATGTACATTTTATAATTAATACATGTACTGCAAAATACCTGCTCCAAACATGCACAAAATAACAGTTTGAAATAGTATTGTAACATGCTATTATACTATTTATATCAGCAATGATTATTAGTTATGCATGGTCAAGTGGAGATGGCTGAACTCATATATAAAGGATCAGGCTATTATATTCAGAGTGCTTAATCCCAGTTGATAAATTAACATTTGTTTCAGTTTTACCCATTTTTACAGAAAAAAAACAACATTATTTGAAATAATTTTCACTCAGATTTTTATGCCCTTGTGCATCCAAAAGTACCTTTTCCTACAGCATTAATAAGCAGATTGCGCAGTTTAAAAGGTCCTCTTGTAAGACGAGCAACTAAGAGAAGGGTTTCGGTAACAGAAGTTGAAGAGAAATCTTGTATGAAAAAAAGACTTACCGTTATAACCATATTACAAATAATATAAAAAGCCTTCAATAAAAATATGTTTACAAAATATGCAATACGTGATTTTGCACAAATCACAGTTCTATATACTTCCTTATGTTCCATGTACACTTTTTCTAATTTTTGCAAAAGGGGGAAAAAATGATCGTGATTATTCCAATACCACATGACTCCATCAGTCACCACTCACCCCTCTCTTTCCAAGTGCACAGGAGACGCTACGGTGACTGACACGCTTTGTTGGCTCTTGTGCTAAATAATACGTGTGGTTCTCCATTTGTCCAAATTTCTCTTTCTTTTATTACTTCTAATAAACCAGTCGACTACCACCACTAGCTCACTCACTCACTCTAAGGCAATAAAAACATTAAGCTTCATTATATAAGGTCTTAATACACCACTGAAAACTTAGTTATGGATATTATATTGCATTTCTGTCTGTCTCCTAAATATTACACCCTGAACCTTTAAAGTACTATACTTTTGTGAAGTTAATAGTTATCCTCCACCTTTGACTGCAAAATGATAAACTATTATCTCTTGTCATATTATTGGATTTGTTCAAATGGTAAGAATCAAAATTAGAGGAAAGCAAAATCTACATTAATAATTAAAGTTGGCTTGTAACAATGGTGTTCAGCAATAAGTCACAGTCACTCGCATAGTGTGACTGTGGCGGTCCCAAAGGCAGGTTCTTAAAACGTGCTGGGCACATGCCCTTTTTAATGAACAGCTTAGAAGCAAAGTTATAGCAAAATGAAGACTAAGAACAATCTGTTGGGCCTTGCAGCAGTGCTGTTGTACCTCCGTGGATTACACTCCATGGGGCACTTAAAATCTGTCTGGCTGCCCATTAAGACAGCCACTATCCTGGCTCATTAATGTCCTGCAGAGGAATTAGAATAAACTGTGCACCATAGACTTGTGCTGGCAGAGGCTCTCTGCCTTCTATCCAGTGGTTTCTCTCCCTCTAGGGACAGCAGTTGTTTGCCTGAAGTATATCAGAGCAGCTTGGAGTGACCAACAACACAGAATAATTAGATGTTCAATTCCTCCAAACAGGCTGGCTGTTGAATTTATCCTGACTTGCTTCAGCAATTTCGGCAAAAGTTGCCAAATATAATCACTGTATAGGACATCACCACTCACTTAAATGGGAAATGAGGTTTGAAAACTGAGGATTATAAGATGAGGATGGGAAGCAACGCGATCCTGGAAGTAGTGAAGCAGTACAAGTTGCAAATCAAGTGCATTAAAATCACAGGAATGGAGTGCTTGGAGTTGGATTAAAACTGTGTTTTAATAAATGTTTTATTTGCACATTGTGCTGTCTTTAAGTTTTGCTTCTTCCTCTTTTGTTCTGTGAAAAAATGTTTGAATTTGAGAATAGAAGGGTCTTTCTGTGTCTCCCAGAGGTAGATATTTAATTGCTGACTCTGACCAGTGTACCTTTTATAATCCCAGCTGAATTGTGGTAGATATTTGTGAAAACTCTTATGTTAGAAATAACAATTAATTTAATAGAAAAACATGGCATTATCGCTCATGCCAAGAGACCTTCGGGTTTGATTGTTCTTTTTGTTAAAGCTATCATGCACCTGTAGGCTAAACTCAGCAGACCTACCCTACTTCACATATCATCATTTTTAAAACAAAAGTTAATAAGTTTGTTTTTCAGCAACAGGAAATGTTGTGCTGGTTAGAACAGCTACACTAACAGAGCAGGTTTAAGTTTCAGTTCATGAAGAGGAATTCTATTGCAAACAAAAACCTTTTACACGTTAGCAAGTGGCTGCTTTTGCATCTGCTAAACAAGTTGGTCCGAGTGTCAATAAAATAAACAGCATAATTTCTGTTGCACAAGGATGTGCTGCTAAGGCTTGTAAAGCTGTTTACTTGTTCAATCAGTAATGCTTCACAATTCAAATAAGTTCCCCCGTTTTCTTAATGAATTTTTTTTGGTATAATCTCATTATGTTTATTTGTGGTTACCCATGGTCCCGGGGGCAGTACTGCTGTGTTAGAAAAAAAGAGGCATTAGGGACAGCTGGCAGTGTGGTATCTGTTGTATTCACATTCATCAGGCCTGCTGGAGATTAGAAGACGAAGCAGAGATGCTGCTGGAGGCGTATAGTATGTGCAGTCACATACCGCACAGTATATCCCCCCCCTCCCTGGCACAAACACTAAGCAAAGCTCCTGACCCAGCCCTCAAGCTTTGCCTCCCCCACTGTCAAACCATATTCTACCACAAACTAGAAATAGAGGATGAATGGAGTGGAAAACTCTTCTTTTCTCTCTTCTATCCTAAGATATTTTCATATTTTTTGAGTATTACAATTACATAACATAGGAAACGAATAGGAAGAGCTCCAATCTGTCCTTCATGGCAAAATGAGCTTAACCAATAATCAGAGTGGTGGAGATGGCACAGCTTGTGTCTGCAGCAGGGTGTTCAGCTCAGTGGGAGGAAGAGTTGCATGCATGGAGCTATGTGTGAGGCTATAGTACTATATATTATGTGTTCTGCCTAACAGTAGGTGTCTGCGGCCAGGAGGCTGAGATGATAATTTCACATAATGACAGAGGTCGACTCTTCTACTCACCCTGTCCACACAATGATGATATGACCTGACAGTGGCGGTGAACACTGTGGGTGAGGTCTGTGTTAGCTGTAATAAATACATAAATAACATGACATAATGACATAAATATATGCTGACATCCAAAATCAAGCAATATGATCAATTAATTCCTAATATTAAATGTAGTAATTTGTTCTGGCCGTGAACAGAAAATGTGCACCAAACTTTCCACCTTAAGTTGGTTATTGATGTGTTATTCTTACCCAAATCTTGTCTATTCACTATTAAGTGCACCAAATGTGAATGATTTTGGCAGTGGATCTCCCATATGAGCTTTTATGCTTCGTTTTTTTTTCATCTGTGTGATAAACATCCAGTTCCTTCCAGGGAAAGCTGCTGTAATTACTCACAGATTAGGCAACAGCGATTGCAAACACACGGCACAACAACAAAAAAGTCCTGGTTTTGAGGCAAGAAAACAAGCTCTCTCAATTACCCTCTTGAGAAAATCCTCGAGGCTTTGTCGTAAATCCCTCAGCTTTAACGAGAACTATAAGTGTCCGTCCACCTTTTTGTGTGTGTGTGTGTGTGTGTGTGTGTGTGTGTGTGGGGGGGGGTCACTTATGAACATGCTGGGAGATTATTTCAGTAACTGCAGAAAGACAACACCAGCAAGGCAAAAGAGATCACCGTTACCTAGTGTTGCTCAATATACAGATTTATGAACAACACTCAGTCCAACAGCAGTTGAGGTCAATGAACCTATAAATTATGATAAGGACTCAATGACTGGACAAAACCCTACTTGCAATAACTAGAAAATCACCAAAGTGCAGGTGATTCCCTTCCTCTGACTAAAGAGATCGTATCCTAAAGAGGCTGTGCTGTAAAGCTCCTAAGCAGAGAACATTACAGAAGGCAATACACACAAACAATAAACACAGAGTGATTGGCATTTATAGATTAACATCTCTCTAACACCTAATAAACCATATACTGATTGACAAAATGGATTAGTAAAAGCAGTAATAGAAGTAAAGAGGGCAGCAGAGGAACAAGGGACATATTAAGAATATCTGTATCTTGCTGTAGCCTGTAGACAACCTTGTTCGACTGCTCCCAAACAAGCAATTCAGATGTTACTAAATGTAAATCTACTTAATTCAAGAATTTCCTTCCATACATTTGATTGATTGCACGCTATAACATCACGGTGAACATTGCTATGCCATCCTGCTTCTCCTCTTTGTTATGCACAATAAGGCTGTTTAGAAAAAAAGTAACATGTCAGCCAACATCTTTCTCCAGGGCATCTTTGCTCGTACCAGACCTTCTCATCCACTTTAAAGGATATGTTGTGTTGGAAGTCTTAAATGGCCACAAAGATAGAGAGCTTTTAAAAACCTCTGCATAGAAGCTGTCACCTTTGGATTTTTCACCTTTGTTTACCTTCCGAGTCATACTGCAGCACAGACTTGTTACTGCTGGATAGAGCTGTGTCTTTTCTTGCAGCTTTGTTTTCATGGTGTATTATGTAAATGTAGATGCAATCTACAAAAGACACCTTGCTCATCATTAAGCAGGCCCTGTGATGTGTATTGGGAATCCACTGCTATTGCAAATGATTCTACCAAGGAATAAGAATTCATCAGCAGACTCACTCCCTTTTCTGTTGATCTTGAGGGGACAGAGGAACTGTTCTGGTAACAAATAGGACCTTTGTCAGTCAGACATAAATTATGTTTCTAGACTGTATGGGAATGCTTAGATAACTACTTGTCATTTTAAGCTGTGTTCGGGGAAATGTTGAAGTGGGGTCTTCGACATTCCTCTTGAAATGTCTGATGTTGATTGCTACAGAGGAACAAGTGAGGTAACAGTTATACAGTAGATAATAGCATGACCTTGACTTACACCTATTTCCCAGTGGGAGGAAGTTTGAGAGACTGTTTCTGTTGTTGCATTAATTAAATGGGTGTTAGCACAATCTCTAGTGCAAACTTTGAGGCACAAGTGCACATGGGCGTGACCACCTAAAGAAGATGAAATGATCTTTTCCTTCGCCAATCTTGTCAATGTTCTGTGATGATGCTGCTCTGGACCACTGCAAACCGCTGATGAGTGCAAAATAAGAAGAAATGCCAGGGTTAGCGCATCAAGGCTTCTATTTTCTAAATGATTTTCTAGATCTGAAACCAATCTGCTTTACTAATCTACCCCATGAAAACACTGTTAATACCGTGACATTTTTTTTGTTGCATCCATCGATGCTGAATGTGCTGAACTCATTTTATGCCATGGTGCAATCATCCGTGTTACACAGTATGAAATAGGATTGGCACAGAGAGGGCTGTGTGGTTTTCCTATTCAGAGTTACTAGAGGTAATGTAGGCAGCAGTGGTGACTGTTTTGACTGAGCGAGATGGATAAACACTCATTTGCAGTAGGGAATTATTCTAGATTAAATATTAATAATGTTTTCCTTGTGTGGTATATTTACATTTCCAGACTTGCAATACCAACACAGCAAAAAAGTAAGAGCACATACAAATGAAATTGTGTTATTTGTATTCCACTTCAGTGTTATATTAGGTCTTGTTTAATATTTCCAAGCAGTCAACTTCTGTCAAGGCCACAATTTAGTGAAATTAATAGTTTAAAGGTGGTTTAGACATTTTAATGTGTGTGACTGAAGGGAGTGAGAGGTAGAAGAACTTGCGGTGCCTCAGCATTTCTGCAGTTCAGAGCTGCCAAGCAGTGTCATGCTTCACGCTGAGGAGTGAGAGATGACAGGCTTTAGCTAGCCTGTTGTTGTTATTCTTGTCATTGCTTGCATGACATTTCATGTGCAGTAGGTGCCAATTACCTCTCACTCACAGTGTTGCATCTCTGAATCACACTGGCACATGGGTAATGAAGGCAAAGTGTACTTGTTTCCCCCATGAGTTCTGCTAAGCCTGCTACTCTACCAAATGTGGGTTTAAACCAGTCCGGTGTGTTCTGACTTCCCCTTGACTTTTATTTACATTAAATATTTTCTCTGACAAACCCTCATGACCCTCCCCTGAGCACCTGAGGAGGGGAAGCGTCTTGTGGCTTGTTGTGTGTGGCTCTAAGAGATCCATCTAAATTCCACAATCGATTTAATGTCAAAAGTTTTAAAGGACAAGGTGACCTGTTGGTGCATCTACCATGCACATTTATCGTCTCTCTGCTTTGGACTTTAATTAATAGTTTTATTCAAGCAATGAGCTGCATGTCTGACCTGCCTTGCACCAGCATTAATTTGTGAAGCTTCTTGGCTATAAGAACTAATTACCGTGAACAGACTGTAAAATACAGATATAAAATAAAGAGCTTAAACTGTTCATGCTCATAATCATTTTCATAATCATTTTATAAGTGATGTGTGTGTACAGAAGAGAGCTTACAAGTTATGAATAAGTCCGAGTTTAATGATAGGGATTTTTGATTGGAAGGTTGATTGAAACATACATTTTGACTTCACAACATGGGGAACCACTGACAGATGCCCTCCCTGTGCTTATAGCTAACCATCGGGTTTGATGTGCAGTTTACATATGCAGTCCTGAGGGCTGCAGCACGATGCCCCTCAGGCAACATCTACTGAGCCTGTCCGTACCATCTGACTACAGATTTGATGGCTAGGAATATTATCATTTTGAGAATATGCAGGAATTATTAGAGCAGAAGTTGAGCAATGACTTGTGCGTTCAAAATATGCAGACTGTGGTTTGTATCAACTGGAGTTTAGGGCCCCCTCACAACATGTCCTTCATGTTCATAATTAAGGAAAATAGTTTAAATGCGCATTATGTAGCTAGAGTCTGGGATCCCTTCCTGATTGACTTGGATTATGATGCTGTAATGTATTATTAATAAAAGAGAAAATATAACTCTAAATGGTCATCGTTTGCAATAAAAGGGGCTCAAGACAACAAATGAGAAGAATATCTGATATCTGTTAGTTCTTAATGATATCCATATTAGGACTATGCACTGAGCCTCTTACATTTGTTTGTTTTTCTTCATTTGTGCATTCATTTATTGGATGATCCACTCACCCACTTGTATAGCCCCACACACCATCTCAGGGAACGATTGATTTATCAGGTTGAAGAAACTTAGAGGATTAATGTCATCATTGTCCTGCATCATTTTCAGGCTGTCGTCCGTAAGTGATTCACAGAGTAATTTCTGTGTTAGACGCGTGATTTCTGAATGGCTCTGTCTAGTTTTCTTTTTAACAGAGCAACAGAACTTTGCACTGCACTGAGGGGCCGATCATATTGTCTCCTCTCAAAACTCTAGTACAGTTTGAGAGGATTTCAGTGAGAATGAATCAGTATTGTAGTCATTTAGTTCCCATAAGAGACTCAAGTGAATGTCTTGTTTATATCAGCCAGCGTCTTTGTGAAGTACAAAGGGAACAGAGAAAAAGTATGCTGCCAGAGACACTTGTTGCAAATTCCTACCGCGAACCCCTGCTGAGTAGATAAAGTGGCTGTTCCATTAAATGCCGTCTCTCAGACAGCGTAATAATTGTTTGTGCTGCCTGGTGACGCCATTATGTGATGGGTTGGTGTCGAAAGTACTGTATGGTGATCAAGTGGCTCAGTGAAATTGGCAATGGCAGCATTTGCTGCTTGGCCTGAGGCGGAGTTCCCTCTGTAGCCAGCCACCATTTGATGGTGCCCAGTGCTCCTACATCTGTCATCCTGATATGACTCATGTACACAACAACTTCAGTCAAATCCGGAACAAGTACATTTGACTTTACCCTGAACTGCAGTGATATCTTTTCCTGTTTATACCCCATTAAGCCCTCCTTTTGCTTTCAGTTTAAATTAAGTTTTGTATGATAACCTCATAAAATGTGGGTAAATGGATGTTAGCTCAAACTTGTGATTTAATGAAAACAATAAAGGAAGACATGAAAGCACATCATTTTAGTGCAAACACAGACAAAGTGAACACCTACTTAATTACTCTTTCCAGCAGTAAAGTGTTTTGATTTCAGAATTCTTTATAATCATAAGTGCAGGTGTCTGTGTATGTGTAGACATGTTTCATGCATATGTGTCTTTTGTCCTTTGCCTGCATGGACACATCACTTAGCATTATTGAAACAGGATCATTTGAATGAATGCCAAGAAGCTGCACTCAGTTACATGAAGCTCAGTGTAGCAGTCATTGCTAAAGATAACTGTAGACAGAACAATGTTCACACTAAGGATAGGGGCTGAGTTATAATACGCAGTGGGTTGTAGGCCTGAAACAAATGCCCTTGCATGATTGATTACACGCTACAAGCTAATGATATAAACAGAGCCTGAATCGATCCAGTCGGGCAGGAATCATGCCAGAGGGGCCTATGCAGCCGTGTGCAATGGCTGTACTGACACGCTCATTTTCAGAGACCCAATGAAAGAAACCAAGCTGCGCTTTTGGCTGAGAACACAGAGCTGGGTCCTTTTCCACTGCATGGAGCTGCTTTGCCCTGCACTGCAATCAGGTTCAACACTGTTCAAATCAAATGCTAGCAATGGGTTCTGACAAGTTGGGTACTTAACCGCAATCACAGCTAAGAAAACCTTTTTCTTGTCAAAGACAAACAAGACAGGAGTAGCAGGCAGTCTTGCATTGTCAGATGGGCATGGCAAAGCACCTTTAACTGTAGTTAGCAATGAAGCAAATTACAGTTCAGGCATGGATGACCATCGGCCCAATTTAGGGACTATCAGCTGAAGCGGCCGCAGTCTTTGGCTCATTGGCTAATGACAGACCCACTGATATTCCAAGCGCCGTGGTTAACCAATTAAAACCTTCATGCCTCACCAAGATGTCTCTAAGAGGATAAGCAGGGCTGGATGCCATGTGTGATGTTGAGCATGTCGGAGCTACATGCTGCGACTGAGAATAAATGGAGGGCAGAGAAAGCAGAGGGCTTCGGAGAAGTGAAAACCTGGTCTTCTTCTTCTCACCTAACTTTTAAGATTGCTGTTTCACTGCTGCATTGCATTTTGTTCATCTGTTGAGTAACATTAATTTGTGTTCTTAATGCGTTAGGCTCATCTTGCTCTAATCACTTACAGTTTCACTGCACACTAAAAGACACAAGGGGGCGAGTCATCACTCATGATGTTTTTTACACAGAGGACAAAGGGGAGTGTCTTTGTTGCTCACATGCTATTAAAGACTTGGGGGGAAATATTAAATTCCATCAGTGTCCAGTTGTGTAAAAATTAATTTGCTGTAGTGTTTGATCATAAGCCTTTAGACAGGAAGACAGCAGGAGAGTGATAGGGTCAGCACAATTCCTCCAAAGAAGAGCACATCACAGAAAGACACTGGCCTCTTTTCCATGTGATTCCAGATTTGTCATATGAGGGTGACATTTTCTTTTGCTGCAACGGATTTATTGTGTGAGTATGTGTGTGCATGTGCAACATGTGCCCATCAGTCTTAATATATATATATATATATATATATATATATATATATATATATATATATATATATATATATATATATATATATATATATATAAAATCCTCCTCTCACCCCTTGCGGGGTGGTATGTGTCATCCTCAAGCTCGGGTCCTCTACCAGAGGCCTGGGAGTTTCAGGGTTCTGCGCAGTATCTTAGCTGTTCCTAGGACTGCACTCTTCTGGACAGAGACCTCTGATGTTTTACCTGGAATCTGCTGTAGCCACTCTCCCAGTTTGGGGGTCACAGCCCCCAGTGCTCCGATTACCACTGGGACCACTGTTGCTCTGACTTTCCACATCTTTTCTAGCTCCTCTTTCAGCCCTTGGTATTTCTCAAGCTTCTCGTGTTCCTTCTTCCTGATGTTGCTGTTGCTTGGTATTGCCACATCTATCACTACTGCCTTCTTCTGCTGTTTGTCGATCAACACGATGTCTGGTTGGTTAGCCATCACCAGTTTGTCAGTCTGGATCTTGAAGTCCCACAGGATCTTAGCTCGGTCATTCTCAACTACCTTAGGAGGTGTCTTCCATTTTGACCTTGGGACTTCCAGCCCGTACTCATGGCAGATGTTCCTGTACACTATGAGAGCTACCTGTTTATGGCGTTCCATGTACGCACTTCCTGCCTGCATCTTACACCCTGCTGTTATGTGCTGTACTGTCTCAGGGGCATCCTTGCACAGTCTGCACCTGGGGTCCTGCCTGGTGTGGTAGACCCCGGCTTCTATTGATCTTGTACTGAGTGCCTGTTCTTGTGCCGCCATGATTAGTGCTTCTGTGCTGTCCTTCAGTCCAGCCTTTTCCAGCCACTGGTAGGATTTCTTGATATCAGCCACTTCTTCTATTTGTCTGTGGTACACGCCGTGCAGCGGCTTGTCCCTCCATGACGGTTCTTCATCTTCCTTGTCCTCACCTTCAGGTTTCTGCTGCCTGAGGTATTCACTAAGCCCTTCATCTTTGGGGGCCATCTCCCTGATGTACTCCTGGATCTTTGTCGTTTCATCCTGGACAGGGGTCTTGACACTCACTAGCCCTCGGCCTCCCTCGCTACGCTTGGTGTACAGTCTCAGGGTGCTGGATTTGGGGTGAAACCCTCCATGCATTGTGAGGAGCTTCCTTGTCTTGATGTCAGTAGCCTCTATCTCCTCCTTTGGCCAGTTTATTATACCAGCGGGGTATCTGATGACTGGCAGGGCGTATGTGTTGATGGCTCGGATCTTGTTTTTCCCATTCAGCTGGCTTTTCAGGACCTGCCTCACTCTGTAGGTATTTGGCTGTGGTAGTCTTCCTTGCTGCCTCCTCATGGTTACCATTAGCCTGTGGCACCCCAAGGTATTTGTAGCTGTCCTGAACATCTGCAATGTGGCCTTCTGGTAGTTCAACCCCCTCAGTTCTGATCATCTTCCCTCTTTTTGATACCATGCGACCACACTTGTCCAGTCCGAACGACATTCCAATGTCGTTGCTGTAGATCCTGGTAGTGTGGATCAGTGAGTCGATGTCTCGCTCATTTCTGGCATACAGCTTGATGTCATCCATGTAGAGGAGGTGACTGCTGATTGTTCCGCTTCGGAACAATCCGTAGCCAGTCTTTGTGATGATCTGGCTGAGGGGGTTCAGGCCTATGCAGAACAGCAGCCTATGCAGAACAGCAGCGGGGATAGTGTGTCGCCTTGGTATATGCCGCACTTGATGGTGACTTGTGCAATTGGCTTTGAGTTGGCTTCCAGACTTGTTTTCCACAGCTTCATTGAGTTCTTGATGAAGGCTGTTAGTGTCCTGTTGATCTTGTACATCTCCAAACATTCCAGTATCCATGTGTGTGGCATTGAGTCGTAGGCTTTCTTGTAGTCAATCCAGGCAGTGCGAGTGACTGCTCTATCCACCAGTAGCTGGTGCTTGGCTCCTCTGGTGTTACTGCCTATTCCCTTCTGGGCCCTGTGCATGTATTGAGCCATGTGCCTACTCATCTTAGCCGCTATGATGCAGGAGCTTCCATGTTGTGCATGTTGGATGGGATTGTTCCCTTCTGGGGATCCTTCATGATCAGGATTGTCCATCCTTGGGTTAACCATTCATCCCATCCATCAGTTGGTTCATTTGTACTGCCAGGCGTTCATGGAGTGCAGTTAGTTTCTTCAGCCAGTAGGTGTGGATCATGTCAGGGCCTGGTGCTGGCCCTTGTTCTGGTCACTGGTTCTTGTTCTGGGAGATTGTATTTCTTAGGTAACACCTTTCTGTAGCTCTTGTAGATCTTGGCCTCTAACCTTCCATGGGGGGTAATGCTCTTTGTGGCTTGTGGTGTTCATCTTATAGCCAAGCATCTCTAGGATCACTGTTGCTGTAGCGTACATCAGCCCATTGGTCTCGGTTATGGCTTTAGTAGGGATAGTATGTAGTGCTGCATTCACATCTTCTAGCAGACTTTCAGAGGGTACTTTGTCACTTAGCCTTGGCAGTCTTGGTCGTTGTACTAGGGGGTCCAGCTTGGCTATGATCTTCATTCGTAGGTCAGCTGCCCTTATGTTGAGTTCTGTGCCGTAAGGGCTTAGTGGGGCTTGGGACCCAATCTCTGAGTGTGGGGATGATGATGAAATCTCCCCGCTGACCTGTCGTCCTGGCTCCCCCTTGCCGTAGCATATTTGTTGTACCTCATCAATCTCTAGTTGTAACAGCCGTTTGCGGATGTTAGAACACTGAGCTAGGAGTTGTTTCTTTGTCAGTGTTGATGATGGGTTTCGAAGCATCCATATATCCCATAATCTCTGCATATAACCCTTCTCACTGGGGTTGCTTGTATAGCAGCATTGCATCAGATCCAAGTTTTCTGCTCTAGTCCATGTATGTCTTGTTCCAGTAGCCCATTTCTCATCAGGTTGCCCTGGTTCCCTAGCAACTGACGCGGACCTTGTTAACCCGGGCGACGTCCGAGCCGGTATGACTCTTGTATTTGCGGTTTCACTCATGCCTGAGGTAGGCCAGTAGCATTAAGGACCTTGCCTAAGGGTCCACCTGGATTTTTACAGCCTTTTTGAAATTAAATTGAGATGCTCTTATTCATGGGCATGAGGGATAAATCTCTGCAAATGACTTCATTTGACTGCAAATGAGGCTTAAACAAAGTTGAATATGTAAATACCCTAATGGAAAAAGCACTACAATAAGTTATTCCTGCTGCCTTTCATGTTTCAATGCATTGTCACTCCCAAGGTGTCACATATGGACACTTGGTGTCACTTTGTAAAATACTTGGTACAGCTTTAGCATCACTTTTGTATTTCCAAGGGGTCTACAGTCAAGTTAACAACAATAACTATGCATCATCCAGTTAAGTTAGCTATAACAAATGAGGTTAAAGTTGTGAAACATTCACACTTTGGTTAGGATAAATTAAGTGGCTTAGTGACATTAAGTTACGAAAATAAGTTACATAGCTTAAATAGAAGTCAATGTTGACTGTTGGTTTCACAAACAAACACTGACCTCCTGGGTGAAAGTCCAGTGTTTGTTTGAACCACCAATTCTCCCTATGTGGTTTTTGTTCCTCTTTATATCATCACCTGACATTGACCTGACATTTAATACTTGTAGCATTGAAAAAGTATGCTAAAGTGGTCTTGCCCAAGCGTCCATATGTGGTGATTTGGGAG
Organism: Lepomis macrochirus; assembly: GCA_024633595.2. NCBI lineage: Eukaryota > Metazoa > Chordata > Actinopteri > Centrarchiformes > Centrarchidae > Lepomis > Lepomis macrochirus. Next base: position 25,405,369 of record JALXJV020000009.1, on the reverse strand, counting down.
TGAGACCTACATTTAAAACACTGTACATGCTGCAAGTCAGCATAATAACTTTTTTAACAATTGTAATGAAATCTGTATTCAGTCCCACAGCACTTCTCCAGATTATTAATTTGCTAATGTAAAAACCAAAATTCACAGTGTGTATATATAAAATAGTTTTATTGCAGGTAATAAAAATATAATATAATATAATATAAAAAACAGTAATAATACTCTCTTTGCTCATTTTCCAACTTCTGAACAACACAGTGATCAACCATCTTTGGTGACTTTATAAATTAAATAAATAATAAATAATAGCAAAGTTGTCAATTTCACGGGTCACTGGCCGTACATGAGTTCACTGCACCAACATCATTGGTGATAATCACCTATGATTGACAGATACTGTCCAAATGTGCTTTTTAACGTGCTGAATTCAAACACAGAGAGGGAAAACAAGCTTTTACATCATGTACAAAGCAGGGAAAATCGATATGGCTCCAGCCACGGCGTACTGCAAATGAAAAGCATGCATGCCACGATAATGGATATGGATTTCTGGGTGTGTGGCTCATGTTGTATTCCCATGCAGCGCTGAAATCTTTATATATAGCGCTACAAAAGATGCATGATGAGTGCACAGGACAGGGAGTGTTTTTCTACATATTGTGACTTCCATTAGGAAGTGTTCAATCTCTGTGTAGAGGGCAGAGAAACAGCTACCTTGTATGCTTTTGTTAATTGGACTCTTCCTTTAACCTAAGATGCCGTACTGTAAATGTGTTTGTCTTAAGTTTAAAATACTTTTGCCACAGCTGCCTGCTGCTACTCTTGTACAATTTGTAGCTGTCACAGCCGAGCTTAGGTAAAGACAGGATATAGATGAACTTCAGACTTCTGTTTAAACGGTGGGTGAGACATAGTGAGAAAGCCAAACACTGTCTGAAAAAGCCAGCGAGGAATAAAGAGACACAGCACAACATTACAATATTTACCATGCTGAGAGAAGCAGGATAGCAGCCTTGAGACGTCTCACATTGTTTATAATCAGTAAGACACCCGCTCTGCATCGGGCTTCCTGGTGTGCCTTTGTGTGTCTAAGCCTTTCATTGCAGTGTGTGTGTGTGTGTGTGTGTGTGTGTGTGTGAGGGTCACATGTTGTATCCCTGATGTATTTTTCTGGTGAACAGGTTCTGTGAAATTTGTAGCCGTCTTGGATGTTGTTACCAGGGTGATAGCTTTTGGTTGTCAAAAAAGAACCATGGGTTCAACTAGTATGACAAATTTTCATTTTTTTATATTTTACCATAGATGTCAATACAGATAGTAATTAGTTTATTGCATTGGTAGTCAAGTACGAAAGACTTTCAAGTTTGTCATACTTTTTCAATTCAATTGTAAGTCAGACTCACATATTTACTGTCGGCTGACTTACAAAGCTTGCCCTTGGCCATCATCATCATTATTACCTCATAGTGAGACCGACATATATTAGCCAGGCAGGATGCATAATTTTCAGTCTAATCAGAGCATATTCATTGGCTGATTGATATTTATGGGACCTGGCTGCCTGTAAATATGGATCACACCTGCTTTCTTGCTGCTGCGAGTGCACACTTTCAATAGCTTCATGTAATTCTGAGTGGAGGTATAGAGTAACATCAAATATAAATTAAAATACATTGTTTCTACGAAAACAGTAGCAGTAACAGTATGGTAGCATCGCTTTTTTCCCGTCTTCCAGAAATAAATTTAAGACCTTCATTTTTGGGAGAAAAGCATCACAAAGAAGTGTGAGTACTTTTTTCACACCACATTTCTTCCTTGGTTCTTTTGAAATGTAAGCCTCAACTAAGAAGTTCCACTTTAAAATCTCATCAACTTTCACTTCAGTCTGAGTACATTTCCCTTTCCAAGCCTCTCTAAAAATATGAAGTACTGTACATGGAAGAATTTGCTATTGTCCCCAATTTAGTTACAGTGAAACGACTCAGGATGGCTTGCATGTTGAAAATGCTCTGTCATAGTCACTCTCTGTAAGGGACACTTTCACAATCTTTTACTTCATCCATCTTCAACCATTTCCATTCTGACTTTGTTCAATTTAGAATGCACTTTGTGTTTGTATTTTTGGTTAGTAAAAATGGGCTACTTGCAGATTTTCTCTCTGTGCATTATTTTTTAAAGATATTTTTAGGGCTATGTTAGCCTTTATTTGTAGCAGGGCAACTCAAGTGTGACAGGAAATGGGGGGACGACCTGCAGGAAAGGCCCGTGGGTGTGCATAGGGTGCACTCACTAGCGATGACCTAGCCTGCGCCCCGTATGTGCATTATTTTAATGTTTTAGTTCAACAGCATGAGAGCACAATAGGAAAAAACTACATCAAAAACAAAACCCAAAAATCTGAAGTAAGGATAAGGATATAACTTCATGATACATTATGTAATACGAGCCAGGATTTAATAAAAGACAAACCCTATACAGCCTCAGGTGCAAATAGGAGAAGAATATAAAAGGGAACTAAAGAAAGATTTTAAAATATCTTAACAATTTCACTGTCATGCTCTTCTGATACATCCCTGAATAGGATTATCAGATCTAGGCTGCTAAAGACGCCTCCTCCAGTTCAAAACATCTACCATCTCCCAAAACACTATGTACTACTGTTGAAACAAGCAAAAGGAATATATTATTCACAAGAGACAGTATATGGCCAGATCTGAGGCATAATGCATCAGGCATGAGGTTGCAGCTGCTAAAATGAAGCAATGATAGCATTTTGGTTGAGTCGTGGGTTTTGGTTCGTCCTGAATGCTGTGTAATGACAATTTAGTGAGGCTGCACCAAGCAACAGTGGCACACTAAATCAGCCGAAGGGCTAAATCTAAGAAGGTTTAAGCCATTTAAATAAAGAGGAAAGGTTATCCTTCAAAGTGTGGCTGGTGTTAAGCTTCACACCAATCTGATAAGTGCACTGTGCCATCTTGCAGCAGCAGGCGGGCATGATGTAAAATGCTCCAGAATCTTGTGATTTTCTCAACAAGAACTGAAGAAAGAAGTGTTGGACATTCAAATACAAATACTGTATTGATCATTAAGTCAGTGCAACATGATAGAACCCATTTTGAAGACACTCTGTCATCACTGGAGATTGGAACAGTGTGAATAGGATTTCATTGATTGGACGGTTAGCAAAGCAGACTTTGCTAACCACCAAATCAATGAAATCACACTGTTCCTTATTGCCAACAGGCAGAGATAGATTTTTACTTTTGTGATCTCACTGAGATCCAACCAACAGGATATTTTTCAGTAAGGTTGTAGCTGAGGTATAAAGTTACAAAGGAAAGGGTAAACGTGTCTCCAAAATGTCATGTATCTCCAGCATGTGTTTACGCCTTTGCACTTTGTTGCATGTCTAAGACAAACAGGGATTCAGTTTTGTTTATGTATATATGGTTATGTCTGTGACCCTTGTGTCAGTTAAACCATATCAAAATGGAATTGCATTTTTTCTATTTAAATACCTGTTTTATGTCCAACAAGAGACAAAAAATAATACGTATTTGCTACTTTTAAAAAAGAGAAATTTAAATCGCTGACTCATAGGTTAAATGAGTCCCATCCTGCATCTCTAGTTGTCTCTGTTTAGTGTGATCACATTAATCACCTCTTTATTTCATAACTGTGCAATCATGAGTCACTAACACCTACATAAAAGTGATCAAAAAAATAACTAATAATAAAACTAAAGTAGGCAGTGAAAATTGCACATACATCATAATAAAGACAATAAAAGCTAATAAACCTTAAAAACCCGCATTTAATCTGCCAGCAGTAACTGAATCCAAACATATTTTGTGAGCATGGCAGGAGAGCATATCCCTTTATCAAAAATCCCTGATGGTACAAAAGAAGAAAAAGACAAAGAGTGAGCATTTTCCCCTGGCTCAGATTAGCACACGCAGCACGTAGCCTACAGAGCTACAAACACTGACTTTTCTCACAGTCGAATTATGACAACTCAAATCTATTTGCCCAAGGTAACATCTCAAGGTTAAGCATGATGTCTTTATTCTGAGAAAGAAGACCTACTTCTGAAGACCACCCGAGCCTTTTTTCCCCGGGGCAAAAACCTACATCTCCATCCAGTCTTCCAGTGAAACCAGCAGTCTGTATGGGCCACCGTTCTGCCTGAAGGCACTGAGGTTGATTCGAGACACGGTGTCAGCCCCACTCCCACTGCTACAGCTTGGAGGTCACGGTGAACACGCAGGTGTTTTCTCACACGGTATCACCTTGACACAGGCACCCCTGATACCCCTGAGCCGTAATGTAATTGCAACATAGTCTGGTGTTTGGAAGACAGAGTTGGAGCAGGGGACGGGACTGCCAGGATGAACGGACAAGAGGCAATATGCCCAGACTCTATTACTGTTAATTGAAGTGGGGAAAAAGAGGGATGTGTTCTGGGAAGACAGAGAGGGATGAGGGGGAGATAGAGATAGAGGCAGAGGGAGAGAGGTAGGAAACCTGTCGTAATGGTAACCTTATCTCTAGAAGAACCTTTGCTAGTATGTGAGAGGTTAATTCAATGTCATGCCCGGGTCCATTCCACTGTCTCATTTTGGGAGATTGGAGAGCGATGGTATCTGCGACAAAAGGCAGTTGTTTTTTTTAAGTATGTATAGCTAATTGTAAATGCATAAAAATACCAAAAAGAAAGCTTGGCTTTAATTTCCCAAAACTGTGAGGCAGAAGCAACATACAAAGATGGAGCTTTAAAAGACGGAGAGGGGAAGAGCACCTCATTTGTGCTCCTCTTCTCTGGAGAGAATAGGCTTCTGGTGTGTTTGGATTTCAGCCACAGCTCCACATCTGGGCTCCATTTTTTATTGAAAGTGCTCTATCAAAGCTGTGCACCTACAGTATGTAGTGTTGACTTATCTGTGACACTTGAACAGAGGTTGAATGAGCAGGACCAGTGTGTCCATGAGACTAGATGTCTGTGCAGGCCTGAAATACCCAAGTCTGAGCTGTCACAAAGTGTCTATCCAAGGACACGAGTCTGACAGATTCTGTAAATGTTTTATTATTGCCTTCGTAGTTATTTTTGAGTGACATTTCCTGGAGAAAATCCATTCAGCTCAACACCTAACATACATTTAAAGCTGCTACAGGCTAAGCGAAGAAACACAATACTTCCACAGTATGTATGCAAGTGACAAGCTGCCCTGTTTTTGCTATTCCTGCAAAAATGGAGTATTTCAGAGAAATTAAAAACTGGCCAGCAGGACTGTTGTCCATTTTTCACATGATATTAATCCTAATTCATTGGCTTCCATTGGATTTCACCTCTTGTGTGACAAGTAGAGTCTGTCAAATGCATTTGATCAGGCTCATAGGATCAGTGACATAGGGTGGTACAACCTGTATTTTGCTTTTTCTCCGACAAACACATGGAAATTTAAAGGTGAGGATCGATAAATGCATCACTTGTGCTTTTAAGAACACTGTACTGAATGTACAGTAGATGTGGTCAAAAATGCAGCACAAAACCTAAAATTCTCATCAAACAAAAGCCCAAGTCTAGCCCTACTCTAGCCAGAACCCAACCTGAATCTTTTAAGATTCTTGTCTTGCCAATCTTGGACTATAGGTGTCAGAACTCTACCAGATTCACAGAGGCAGCAAGAGTTGTTTGTCTTTAATGCTGTGCATCCACAGAAGTTGATGAATGGCAGAGTAAGGACAGGAGCCCTTGCTCCATTCGTCAAAACCAGACAGCCTCTTCGGGCCTGGTGGCACAGGTGACAAATGAGGGTTGAAGTCCCTGCTGGGGGGTGAGTCGGGCAGGAGCTTTGGAGGAAGTCCCAGCCTGGTCAAAACGGACAGAGACCACTTATATTTAATCCGTGTGTGCTCCCCTGGCCGCTTATTATTCTCCAAGTTCATAAAATGCCTCTGAACCTTTTGTCTTGCATGACAAATTGCACTTTGCACTTTAAACTGGGTTCAATAAGGCCCCAAATTGGTTCTTAAAAGTGTGCAGCGAGAATGAGACAGATGCGGCTGAAGGAGGCTGTGGAGACTCGTGTCGACGTAAATCACATTTTGCATTTGGAACCACGATGAGGCAGGCAGCAGGGAGAAGTGATTCTATTTGAAGCCCCGTATCAACTTGAGGCTTCAATGCATATTGTTAGAAGTCTGTTGAAATGGGAGGAGAGTATGCTGGTCGGACGGCAGAAAAGACACAATGACTTGAACGTTGTGGCCAAGAAACAGGAAGAATACACGTTCCTTTCAATGCCCTGAAAAGTCCTCTGAAAAATGACTGCCGTCACCCATTATGTGGGCATATACTGAGCGGTAACTGTAGTGGAGCCACATTAAAACGTTCACTCAAAAATAATAATTTACTTTGTGAGTGTGTGTGTGTGTGTGTGTGTGTGTGTATAATTAATATTTATCTCAGAAGACAGCTTATTCTATTGAATTAGCTACAAAGTCTATAATAGTTCATTCTTAACATTTATGTAACAGCTTCACAGAGCCCATAAATACATTTAGGAAAAAAGGTGATCATTCAGCAGACTTTATGGCTTTCTTTGCTGCCAGACTATATGTGTCTCTGCCCAGAAATCAGAGTGTAGTTTATACTGTGAACCAGCAGCAGAGCAATCAAGGTGTTACACGCTGCGTAACTATGACACTGCCTAAGTGTTCCTCACTGTAGACTTCTTTCCAGCACATTATTGGTCTACACAGGGAGAATGAGACCATGAAGACCAAATTGTATGATGTTCAGTTCAGTTGTGTTTTATGTGGGGACAATCTTAGGGAGAGCAGTGGGCTCTTTGCTGCTGCATAGTTTGAATCTTGTTTGTCTTTCAATATTTGGATTATGTAGCAGGGGACAGAACGAAACAGCAATAACTCTACCACCAACCTCACTATCTCATTGGGTTACATATCTTACTCAAGGGCATCTTGGCTGTGATTGATGAGGAATGACAATCTGTTTGTTTGTCTTCCTCACTATTATTACAGAAACTGTAAGGATTCTCCTCACGAGTGTTTTAGTCAAATTGTCTTTTCTGCATGCCTTAAAACATCAAATTCTGCATACATAAACATATCCAAAATAACGGTTCCCATTGCTGAGGCATTTCATAGAATTCTTAGGGGCAGATTTACTAAAGATTGATGTGTTAGTAAAAACATGTGAAAACTTGATATCACCAGCAAATTAACACATAGCTGATCTACTAATGGTGTGCGCGCAGAATGACGTCTTTCATAAGTGCAAGATAGCCCCTGTTGTTCATTTTACTTTGTTTATTTTGCCTTAATAAATATGAAATTTGGGGCGTTTCAATTTTAATGTGCAAAGTAGTAAGAGGTTAACATGCAAATACATTTATTTACTACACGCAATGTGATCTAACAAACCTAAAAGCAATATCATGTGCTACAGCATCTGTATTTAATATGTTTGAAAGGAAGGTGCAAACCTCCAAGTGTTGCGAGGAGACACAACCGTAATTTTTTTTCTAGAAAACATAGAGAAATTTTAAATATTAGATAATATTAGGCTATTCTATATCTAATATATAGAATAAATTCAATGAACTATATGAATTGAATTTTTTTTTTTATATTTTCCTTGAAGCTTTGGCAGTACTGTTGTAATAACATTCATGCCAATAAAGCAAATTTGAAATGAATTGAATTGAGAAAGGTTTTTTTTCCATTTGCATCAATATTTTTGGCATGACTGAGGAACATATGACCTGACTTTTTTTCTCCGTGAGATGGAAGAATTTAGAAAGTTGTGTTGCGCTGCGGAGAGCCCCCAGCTGCAGTAGTGCATGGATCATGAGTAAAATTCATCCAGCCAGAAGGAACGATCGCCAACTGTTCACAGTGCACTGGTTGTAATAGTGACACAATCCACTGTAGGTATCAGAGAGGCAATGGGGTGTTCGGGCGTACAGGGCCAGGGACAGGAGATCGTGGAGCGACCGTGCATGTTGCAGATAGTCAGTAATCGTTCCCTCTGGCTAGATGAAGCATGGCGCGCTCCTGATTTTACGCATGATGATACAGAAATATAGAAATTAATGACGAAAAGAATACTGTCAATATTTTAGTGACACACCAAAATTTCACAAACCATGTTTTTAGGGGAGCTCATGTCTTAATCCCCCTGGCTCCTCCGTAGTTCACAACCTGTTCTCGCCTCTGGGTCATTCCAGCATACATCTGTTTCCCAAAGCAGTTTTTCAGGTGTACTGTCCAAAGTACTTAGTGCAATCTTAGGCAGGATGGGCAGGTACATACAACTTCCGCATACTCAGTACGCACTGAACGAAACAATGCAGTGGATGCAAACCCTCATTTAATTACTGCCACCTCCATTTTGTTTGCACCTGTTGTCATCTATACAATTATTCTAAGTTAATCACCTATAACTACATAGTACAATAACACGTGCAATATTTTAGAATACATTCGCAATTTAGTACTCTTTATTGGGGTTATCAGTAAATCCGGCCCTTTATGTCCATCGCTGTTGATTGGCACTCCTCTCTATAGCTTTATCTTGTGAATGCATCTCTATGATGCCAATCATGAAGCTTATTGCTGTGGCTGACAGTCATTGACCATAGCTTTCAGTAGCTATCATAAAGTGGCATTAACTGATTTGTGGTCACTTCAGCTGGCCACTAGGGAGTAGAACAACCAAGCTCTCTGATACACAAACAGCACTGTCTGACTAGCCGAGAAGTTGTTTTAGATGTTTTACACAACATTCCTTACTGTTGCATTCAGCATACACATCATTTATAGTTTTTTTTCTGGTTACCTTAGGAAATAAATCTAATATTTACTTGTTTTTTTGCTGTGTAATGGTCTCCACCAAAGGCTGAGAAAAATGTCTTGGTATTTAGCTTGCTAGGTACTCTGATACGTTTCCAAGCTAGACGCTAACTTGTCTGTCAGATGCAGATATTCAGAGAAACATCATTAGCGCCTTGTCACATTGTCAGACAGGCTGGGCAATTAGTGTACAGTAGGTTTATCTTAGAAGGGACAGCTAAGACTGAGGTTAAAACCTAAACAATGAGATAAAAAAAGCTCCATAGAGCTGCTTATGTGGCACCATAAGTGAACCTTTTATGTAACACAGTCAATGTATTCAATGTCGTATTAAAACTATTGATTAATGCAGGTTAAAATTTAAATGTGAGGGGTAAACCAGTTTCTCCATTTACGGGTCAAGAGAATGGAACTGCATGCACACGCACACTCTGTCTCACACACACATACAAGGACAAACGCAATCATGTACATACTTACACACTTTGTGTTAGTTTAATTATGAACTGACTTTGACTCTGACTTTCATTTTCCAGCTTAAACCATCCATGCCCCAAATGCAAATGAATCCATAAAACTCTTAAACGTCCCAGGATAATTTCTTATCACCAGTGGCTCTGTGATGTGTCTCAGTGTAGTTTAAAGGATTTTTTTGTTTTGACTGATTTGAAAATCTTGTTTAGTTTGATATTTGCACATGTTATTGATTTTTACTGAGTGCTCAGGGTGGTAAATAATGTGCAGATATTGCCTTCGATGCAAGTAGATGCAAGTTTAGCTTTGTTTACCGAGGCGGAGCTTTTTGATTGCACTTTGTGCTTAGTGCTCACAGCAGTGCAGCTTCATATGGAAATGTATTGGATTTGTGAAAAGTGTTTACTTTAATTAAATGTATTACTTGTTTTTTGTTTGAAAAAGATTAAGAAACTGCAAGATCATTAACAATGCATTGCACCGCATTTATATTATACAACCCCTCTGACCATAATGATGCACTTTAGTTTGTCAGTAAACCAACAGTGATTATGATTACTGCTCGAATAAACCTAAGGCACTTTACACGCTTTAATTTTCAAAGATTCTGTTTTGTTACAATTATAGTTTTGTAATTTTCATAGTTATTAGTGACTGTACACATTCTCAAGAAGAAAAAGTATACTGTCTGTAATGTTGTATAAGTGCAATAATATTAAGAGGAATCAAGCTAAATCTTTATTCCCTTCTTACTTAGATTGTAAGTTAACAAGATTTTTTAACTTTTAATACATAGCATACTCGGTGGAATGTTTGATGCGTGTTAAAACTGAATACAAAGCAAATTGTGGTCTGGGTTTATTTCCATAAATCTGTTCGATGGAGTGCTGCCACAAACAGCCAATGAGACTAGACTCACGAGAACTATACAGTAGCTGTAGCAAGCTAACAACATGCACTGAGTGTACAGTGTGGACTTTAAACCTGACTACAAAATCCAGTATTTTTGTTTATTTTCATGTGGACCTCTCGTTATCACTCCTTTTGTCTTTACAAAAGCTTTCATGTTGCATCAAATTTTCACTTGCATACAGTCTGAAAAGAGAGAATGGTTTGAAATCAAAACGAATACACACTCCCTTGCAATCCCAGCTTGTCAGTAGTTTTCAAAATGTTCATGGTAATATTTTTAAAGGAGAACATTTTCCCAAACCCTTGGAAACATGAATTTGATAGTACTTATGATGCAAGAACTTAACATGTGTAAACATATTTCCCAAAGCTTAAGTGTGTGTGTAATGGGGGAGGCGGCGCTGGATAACATTAAGAGGAATAAACTCTTTACCAGCTGATAAATGATTCTGGTGTGTGCTGCAAGCACAAAAATGTCGGAAACGCAGGTTGTACCACAGTTTCCCTTTTGAGATTAGATAAAAGAATAAGCTTTAGACCTCCATGCCCTCCAATTTAATGTCAGTCAGTCACACTGACTGACACAGAGGCCAGTTTTTCTGTGGTAACACTGTGGAGAATTCTTGGTCTCATACCAACTGCTGCAGTACATCCTATCAGTCTCTTCATGAAGCCCCTTTTCTTTTCTTTTTTTTTTTTGCCTTGAGCGAGTGTTACGCATGGTTGAGTGTCCACAGGGAGCCTCAGTGAACATGCAGTCTCGGCGTGTCATTCCCCAAATAGAGGTTACTCCTACAACACTTAACCACTGAAGACATACCTGTATATACCTACATTAACAGTAGACTTACAAATATATATTCCATGTATACATACATGTACTGTATGCAGACGTATTGCTGTATGCCAAAAAATTGCTATTCACGCCCATTCAAGCGAAGGTAAATGGTGGAAAAGTCATGTGAAGTAGTGGATAGGTAATTGGATTCAGCAATCAAAATTGGAATCTCTCCTGCCATTAATCTGATCAGTGAACTATGCAGATCAGAGGATTTACAACATCGGCAGGCTGCAAATAGATTATACACCTCTGAAATACATCCAACAAGCTCAGTTTTTTTTATCCCGGTCAGCAATTAAGCCACACTTCTACCTCCGGTGTTTGTAATGTGATCTGCTGTGTCGGCATAGCCCTTCCTTCATTAAAGCGTCTGTCTCACAAAATACTTGCAATTAGAATGAGGATCTTTTTAATGGCAGGAAAACCCATCCTGTAAGTGAGACAGAGGCAGTTTCTTCCTGTGGACAGAGCTGACATATCGCAGCTCTGCAGCAATTAAATGGAAGGAACAAAAAAGCCAATACAGAGCCATTTTCCCATGCAGGCTCTACGGGAAACTGGCAAAGGAAAGGCATCTTCAGGCCCAAATGATGGTCTGTCTCCTGGGTTTGATCACTTCGAGCTTTGGCTACAATGGCTCACAGCCCAGAGATACCCCATCTGACAAAAACCTTTATGTTAATGCCAAAAGCAAAGGTCTTGACTGGCAGTCCCAGGAGTGTATCAAATCAATTAACAGATCTTTCAACAATCGCTACAGGGTGCCTATTTTATGATTTGTTTTGAAGATTTATAGAATGGAAGCCTCATTATAAAATGACAAGAATCCATTTGAGAGGTTTCCAAAAGACTTTCAGCAAATGCAGCCTGAGGGGATCATAAAATGTGCTGGACTCCACATTTTAAAAAAGTTTTTGGGTGAAATGGGCACTGTAGCTTCTCCCAGCCCTGCCGAATCAGCTCTCAGATAAATGAACTACCACTGTACCTCCAGATCTATCAGCATGAATTTGATCGCATCCTTTCCGCAGAGCACGGTGTTTTCCCTGCTCCTCAGTCAGTGGATAGAAAATGTGTCCTTCGCCAAGTGACCATACCACTGTATCAAATCAAGATGAAATGCCACAGCAACTGTCAGCAACATCAACACAAACACTCTCTGCAGTCACCCTCGATGGCACTCTGTTGTTGTGACTGTGGAGGAAGCATCATGTAATAGGAATGCAGAGGTCAAAATCCTCTGATCAAATGTGAAGTAGTGCCTGAAAGAGCGCTGAGCGAACCAGACAGTGCTCTGTCAGGCCTGCTGACGGCAGATGGGGGAGGATGCCATGTCATTTGTCTCTGTTCTGATCGGACCTGTCAGTAGAGATTCATCTAGAGAGAAATGCGCTGTCCGTTCATGCAGTTTCTGTCACAAGGATTCCTTCTGTCTTATAATAGATAGATAGATAGATAGATAGATAGATAGATAGATAGATAGATAGATAGATAGATAGATAGATAGATAGATAGATAGATAGATAGATAGATAGATAGATCTTAAAGTCAAAATCAATATTTTCCCCTGTAGCTTACGTTGTACGTTATTACAGTTGAGCATTACATAAAGCCCACTGTTATATTTAAACCTGGTGTAGGAGTCATCATGCTGCTCACAACGCTGCTTGTCAGGCGATGCCGTGAGGGAACTGTTAACCAAGTCTTTATCCAAACGAGGCAGATTGTCCAAGCTATGCAGTGATCACTGATCCAACAAGGACATCCGTGTTCTTCTTAATGCCTCCCCTCTCACTAAGATTACTTAAGCCCCCAGTTTTACGGGTAGCAGAGCCCATCAATTTCCCCAAGCCCCTGTAATTATGCAGACAAGGAGTATGAACCATGTGATTGCGTTCTACAGCAGAGGGTATATTACCTTTTTAGGGTGTCAAGGAGAGTACCTTAGGGAGCAACATATAATTGCAGCTTGCACAGGATTCAATTGTTAGAGCATGTTGGAGGGATTTTCCTATTGTTTGATTGACTGCACAGGCTGACAGTCTGAACATGACGGTGGCAGTGTGCAACTGTGGAGTGAAACATGTACTTTAGGTAATACGATACGTGATTGGAGGTCAGCTCTTATGCAGAGACATTCACTGCAGCGCAGTAACATGCTTCACTGTCCCAGCAGTAGCCAACATATTTAGGCACGTCAAATGTTTGCCAAAATGACAGGCTTTCATGCGCCTCATTTAATGTGCAGATTTTAGGCTGTACTTTACAGAAATTCATGGCAGATGAAATGTCATTCCATTCAAATTTCTCTGAAGGTTTTTAGCCACACTAGTTGCATGGCTCTATGGTTTGTTGGTCCACCATTTTTATCCAGAGTGATCTAAAACTTTATTGGATGGATTCCTATGAGATTTTGTACACACATTCATGGTCACCAGACGATGACCTCCCTCTAGCTCCTTCATGATATATGTTGTTCAGAGTGAGAAAAAAACAGATGGAATTTTGCTCCAGATAATAAAGAGGGTAAAGTGTAATGACTATGGCGATCCCCTGACTTTTCATCTAGTGCCATCATCAGGTAAAATTTCAATTGTCCAGTACTGTGGATAATGACCAGATACCTGCAAAACTAATGCAATTCCAATCAAGCAGAGCTGAAGCTTTTGTTTATATATACATAAGTACTCAGATTCAGTCCAATGCTACATAACTGCTGAATCATTTATCTCATGTCTCTCTTTCTAATTAGCAAAGGGCCGTGTGCAAAACATTCATGTAGCAGCTTGTCATTTTTAGCAGACTGTGACTTCTGCCAGTTAAAATGACAAAGGTCATATCAGCTGTCTCTAATTAACATTTATTCTGTAACTTGATGGCTGAGCAAAAAAATTTAACACTTTAAAGGTTTTTAACAGCAACAACAAATAAGGTGTGTAAGGCTACATCTCTTGTTTCAATATGATAGATACATATGTAAACATTGAATATCTTTGGCACTAATAAGAAAAACTTTGAGAAAAAACCATTTCTTTCTCATCTGATTTTCAGATTGTTGCTCGAGTGTGCACTTGGCAGCTGTCATTTTTAGATGAATAAAAATAAGTATTAGACTGGACTCCGTATTCACAGATACGTGTTTTTAAAGGACTGGGATTTGTCCCAGAAAATTTGATCAGAACATTCCTAATTGTCACTGTGAGCATGTTAGTACGCTGATGTTAGCATTTAGCTCAAAACACCGCTGTGCTTAAGTACGGCCTCACACAGCTGCTAATGTGGCTGTAGACTCTTAGTCATGTTTTAGCTATAGGGCATGTTATTTTAAAATTAAATATGACATATACATACTATCTTACTCAAGTGTCATATTCAGAGTGTGGATAAGGAGACATGCATTCATAATGGCTGTCCGTTTTTTTAATGCATCGTTAACACCATAGATCTTTCATGCTGGTAAGTGACCTCAGTCAAACAGTTACAAGTTCAGTAATCACTTGAGAGTATGATACAGTGAAAAGACAAACCAGGTGAGATAAAGTGATAAATATTTCAAGCAGCAATAGGCTTGTTGTTTTTCTATAGCGACTACCGCAGGTGTGATAATAGCTCATAAACATTCATCACAGGAAGGCGACTGAACTGCAAGCCTGGAGCATGTCATCACCTCCAAAGTCTCCCTCCAAAGTGCCTTGTGGCATTCGTTGCCGCTCTTACCATTCTGTTGATGTAATGCCTCGAAACCAAACATGAGAGGCAAAGCTGCCAAGTGCACACAACAGCAGTTACCAACGTAATAGCCAAGGGTAGACTATCTCTCTGGGATCAATTGAAGCCTTGCGCGGGCTTAAAATGACCCTGGTAAGGTTGAGTGACAGCTGTGAAGATGAAAGGCATCTAGTGAAAGGTTGTGGCTGCTTCACTTTGGAAGTGAGTGTGCTATTTGCGTTAGTAGTGCCTGTAGGGATGCACTTTTGATTTACTCAAGGTCAAAAAATGTAAATAAATTCATAAATAAACAGGAGAAAACAATATTTCAGAGTAGCGCTGCGTTCCAACAGGACGCAACCAGGAGCTATTATCTATTTATAGCCCGGAGACCAAGTGAGATCCTGGCTGTTTCACCCAGCAGCACCTTCAGGCAGCTGATGTTAGTCCTGTGTGGCTCTGCAGCTCTGGCTCTGGCTTGAAATTCTTCACAGGGATCAGTGTATTCCAGAAAAGGTGGTGGTGGTGGTGGTGGTGGTGGTGTGTGTGTGTGTGTGTGTGTGTGTGTGTGTGTGTGTGTGTGTGTCAGGGCGAAGATAGGTAATATTATATGAGGATTGCCTGTAAAGCCACAACCTTCTCCTGTCCTCCATCTCTGTCAGAAGTTCTCCCTGAGGGGGATCAGCAGGTAGCTTCGAGGGGAGGCTGTTCAAAGGTATTTGGCAAACTCTTGGAGGAGGAGTGTTGCTCTGATCTAGCTATTTCATTCTTAACACCATCATATAAAGATGAAGCTGTAGGTGGGTGTGGAAAGTTGCATGATGACTCCAGATTCAGTATTTAAAATTTGGACTACATTTAGATCAATCAGTAAAGGATAAATGGAAGATCAGTATTTTCACACCAGAATCTTATCACCTTGACGCCTGAATTTATTTACAAAAAAATGACTAAATAAAATTTAGTTTGATTTACTGTTTTCATTTGCTTTCAAGCTAATGTTAAATTAAGTGTAAATTGTTAATTTGTCTATAGAACATGGAACATTTATAAATTCAGGTATGATGTAGGTGTGATGCAAATAAAATATGACAAATGCTAATAATTTATAACATTTTTTGAAGGTGGCATATGTGTTTAGAAGTTGGACTACTGACTACCTCAGTATGTCTTAAATCCTGATTATGACCCTTCCAAAGTTTTCCAATTTTTTTGCTGTGTGGTAGTCAGCATTGCCTGCTACCGCTGTGGCCATAGCTGAGCAAGTTTAATAGCCTTGGCTCTAAGCCAGAATATTGAGGTTTTTTGCACAGCTAGAGCCACAGGAAGCAATATTTGTGGCCATAGGGCTGAAACCCAGCAACAAGGCCTGATATTGTCAAAGAAATGACAGCCATTGGAGCAATTCAAAATTTTACCAGGAGAAAGGGTAATAAAAGAAGACAACTGCAAGATTTGAGTCCAAAGCACAATTAATGTGTAGAACACACAGTATCTTAGCCATCTATCTAGTATCTTTTATGTAGGGCTCTTTCAATTTTTTTGTCTGATTGTGTGTATTCAGTACATTTACTTGATTATTCAACAGACTCAACAAAATGCATTTTGTCAACAGGGTTTTTTTAAAGCTATCGTGACTGGCCTTTCTGTTTTGTTATTGTCGTGATTGCCAGAAGGTTCTGAACAGAGTCACCAGGTCTCTCTAAATACAATACATAAAATGAGGTCCGACAGTGGTAAGGATGACAACAACAGTGCAAGGTAAATAAGTAGTTGTTTTGATTTAACCTTTGCCAAGCTTTTCTAACACGGCATCAGTCCTAGCTGCCGTGCATTGCCATGGCAACCAATGGCCAGGCTGAGCTCAGCACAGTGCTACAGTTTTGGTCATGAGAAAACCATAAACAGGAGGACAAACAAAGACTGCTCTCCAAAGCTGTGATGAGAAAACACGGCGCAGTATTGACACCAGCCTGTGTATTGTCAAGTATGCAAATCATCCTGCTTGTGTGATGTCTCTGCTGCATCCATCATCCACATCTCATGCTATTTCATTGTGTCAGTACACACTGTGCACAATTAAATTGTATACTTCACAGGATGTATGAGGTCGTCGGGAGATTATTGCTGTAAAATCCTGCAAATAAATCACCTTGGAGATGATTAAATCACATCATCTCTATTAGGCCTCTGACGTTTCCTTTATTCTTTAATGTGAGGATAATGAAAGGCTAACATTAAATTCAACATGCTTCTACCCAGCTGATAATTGACTAAATGGGTAATTATGATTTAACTGGATGGCTGTAAGTTATGGGAGCTTGAGGGTGACCTGCACACTTGACAATTGTTCTTGTAAAAGGACATTCTGTGCTCTGTGGCTTGGCCTTCATTGAGCTGTCAGGAGCTGTGGGGGATGCAGCGCTGTCAGCCTGCCTGCCCACCTCCACCATCCATGGGATCGATCACGCCGCCGCCTCCTAGAGAAACCCAACCACCGCAGCTCCTCCAATTACTGCTGATGGGCCACATCTTTCTATCAGAATAGGCGTCAGAGTCATACGGCGCCTTTCAGAGCCAGGGACAGAAAGACAGAGAAAGGATGGAGTGGCAAGCTGGCAATTGAAAAAAGAGGCAGAGAAAGAAAAGAAAGAAAGGGTAAGAATGTGGTGACAAGCGTGCGCAGCTGCTGAAACCCTCCATGTTGAACTTTGCCAAGACGGATGCTGAACTTAGACCTGTGTGTGCATTATTAATATTGACCACTTACATGAGAATAAAGAAGCATTTACTCACCAACTGACATACCTGAATTAATCATAGAGCCATACTCAAAGGCACGATGAATTCCCTTTCATGACAAACCTGGCAATTTTCACTTAAATGACAGATGTCTTCAGAATGACAAAAGGCCACAAGGTCCATCATTATCTCTGGCATTATCTGACGCACCATCAAAAATTCAGCAGAGGACAGGCTTTGTTTTTTTCTCAGCAGGGCATTTTCCACTAGCCAAAATAATTCTCCCTATAATATATACATTAAAAGAGGGAAACCGCTATCACACGTGTCACCAAAGTGAAGTATGAGAGGAGATTGTAAGTGATGGGATTATTATATGTCGGAGGAATTTCTGCAGTCCAGAAAAGATCTGAACTCCAAAGATACATATAAAAAAGTTACTATAGTAAATTCTGAATAAAATAAGGGTGTGCTCACTATTGAGCTGTATATTGTTGTGGCTATATATATATGTATATATATATATATATATATATATATATATATATATATATATATATATATATATATATATATATATATAAGAACGTGAAGAGAAGAAGCAGAATTAGAAAAGACTGTTCCCAAGGGGTACTCGCAGTTAGATTATAAAGAGTAGATTATAAAATATAGCAAAATGGTGATACATTTGTGTGTATATACAGAATGTGCGAAAGTAAGTGCAGGTCCATCTCTATTCTGATGGGTTACATTAGCAGGTTTGAAGTCAATCAATACCACCACCACCCTGTTTCTCTCTTTCTCTCGCTTTCTCTCTCTCTCTCTCTCTCTCTCTCTCTGCTCCCTTCATCCAATCCACCGTCTTCATGTTTTATCCTCCATCCATCACTGTCAGATGCACAGACTGTCGTGTTCGCAATGGTCAGCCCACGTTGGAGCCACCACAGCCTGCTGCACAGTACAAGCTTGTCTCAAAGTGTGTGAATGTGTGTGTAAATGTCTGTGTGCTCCCACGCACATGTGTGCTTAAGTGTTTGGTGTCCGGTCGTAGAGCAGAACATGACAGAACAGTGTCACAGCAACCTACTGCGGTCCACACACTGCTGTGATGTGCTACTCCATCAGGTTCTGAAGTAATGTTTGTCTGAGAGCATTGCAGATGTTAAATAACACATTAAATGCATCACTTTGGTGATAGGTTAAACTCTTTTTTTTCCAGGATGTGAAATTTCCGGGAGCAAGGTAAAACATGAAACTGAACCTTACACTAAAATCTATATTTAAAAAATGTACCTAT
Source organism: Lepomis macrochirus (assembly GCA_024633595.2). Taxonomy (NCBI): domain Eukaryota; kingdom Metazoa; phylum Chordata; class Actinopteri; order Centrarchiformes; family Centrarchidae; genus Lepomis; species Lepomis macrochirus. Next base: position 25,386,524 of record JALXJV020000009.1, on the reverse strand, counting down.
CATATTTAGCTCAAATGCCAAGCCCAGGCACAAAAAACAAGGATTGGGAGCCAAATGCAGACTTCCAGGCAGAACAGGTTCTGTCTAACGTGGGATAAATTGACAACAAAATGTGAACAAACTTACATCCATGGTGCAACAGGCATTCGAAAAGGCAAAAACCAAAGTCCACAATCTAAAATAAAAACAATAATAGAATAGAATACTTTATTGTCCAGCCGAGGCCATAAAATCATCTTTGGTGTCACCAGACAAATAAAAATATCTTTGTACATCAATGCTGCACATTGTGAGTACAAACACAAGAGGAGGGGTTTAACAAAATAAATCAGGAAATAATTACAACACCAAAACCATAATAGTAATACCTGAACATGAAGAGGAAATGAGTTGCAAGTGAGTCATAAGCATAGTTACTCATTAGCATAAGTGTGTGTGGCTGTTAGCATAAACTGCCAAATCATTACAAACTGTATTTTTTATGGTTACTTTAAGGGATATCTAAGACAAGATTTGCCTAGACTGGATTTGGCATCCAGAGCTGTTACATAAGTACTGTAAAAGAATGTGTGTGGTCTTTTTTGTAGTTTCACATGTTTTTTGTTTGTTTTTTGTTTGTTTGACCAAGCCATTCAGAGCTGCTACTAGATGTGATGTCCCTCGGGGAACAAATAAAAACATACAATGTCTTTCCTTTCAGGGTCAGATTTGGGTTTGTAGATATATTTGTTTTGAACCACCACTATGTTTGTCAGCTATTGCCATCCAATCACAGCTCATATATTATGTTTTTATATAAATGAGACTTAAACAGTTTCATTGTGAAGTAGGTAGATAGAAGTATCTTAACAAACGTATCAGTTGCGTAAAACATTTAAAGTACTTTAATACCATCTTTAAAATAATCACTATAATTTGCTCGGGTCGCTCCACAGTCTAAGCCATTGATTATTGTTGTTTGAGCTTTTCCATGAGTTTTCTTCTAAACTGTGGTGACCAGCTGGGCAAATCAGGGTCCTTTAAAATATTGTCCATGGTCGTTTTACATTGTGTTCTATACTATGCTCTATTCAGCTGTTGTTGTGAATCATTTCATGCAATTCATTGCTGTTTAATGTTGATTTTTATTCATAGTTTTATTAAGCCTCTACAGGAGACTCCCTAACACCAATCAGCTGTCAATTTAACATTGGTGGTACTATATTTTTCCCTGCCATGCAGTAGGTGAAGGTTTGGACAGGCCTTTCAATCTCCATAATGTCAATGTGTGATTGAGGAGGAGGGTGTGTGTGATGGTGTGAGGGTCCAAGAAAAACACTGCACTTATGACTATAAGCCACGCAGCCACTCAAAAGCGCTTTCTAAAATACAATTTTGTATCTTAAGACACACCTTAACATTTGAGACATACTGTATTAATGATTTACATACATTTATGATGCATTAAGTTATTTGAACATAAAGTGATGTTTAATTATCTCTTTGAATTAGATATTTAAAATTTGAATATAAGAAACATGTAACTAAAACTACAGTAACTGTGGTTTGTAAAAGACAAAAGCTGCTTCAACTCTTCTTAAGATCATGACAAAATATGACTAGTGCCGTTTTATGTCTTCACATGTAGCACGCTTAATAACGTTTAACATCATTAAAGTTTATGATGCATTTCATTTTTCCAAATAATATTTCACTACACCTAATTATGTAGACAGTATGCATCTTGTAAGGGTTTTTAAATGTACATTTTACAGTACACGTTAAAATTAGGGTAGCCTAATTGTAGTGGCAGTGATGCTTATCTCTGATTTCATTATGTTTATGTCTATAGTATGCGTAAAGAAAATAGCTTTACAGGGAATTCTGACTAAAGGTTACTCTTTTAGCATTTCACTGTTGGACAAATTACAGCAAAATGCATGATACACATCATAAAGACACAAAAAAAAAACACAACGACAGTACTTGCATGGCAATTTATGAGTAGGGAGTTTACCCTGCAGCCTATTTTTTCCTCACTTAGCTGAGGTCTGCGTCCATGTTCCCAGCTTTCCTCTTTTGTTGTTGTAATTTGGCACCACGGAGCATGTTTTAAATCCTGGGGCTCAAGTTGAGTATCTGCGAGTCAGCTGGATCTACAGAAGGGGCATTCCCCATGGTTTTGAGATAATTACTTTCTTCCCTTATGACAACCCTATTGAATTTAGATTAGGGCAATAACAAACCTGCGACACTGTGTGACCTCTGCATTGCATCTTGTCAATAGGCTGTTAATGTGCTCGACCCTTGTCTCATTTTTCTTCTTGTGGCATCAGCTGGGCCCCCTCTACAACCACAGCAGCTGCCCACAGGCGGGTACAACCAACACTGTGGCAGATGAGGCCGACAGAGAAAGTCTCATCAATAATGGAGAGCGGTAGCTGGGGGAGTGGTGCAGAGGAATGGTGGTGGAGTGAGTGAGAAGTGCAGCTGGTGTGTTTGTCTCATTTCTTCCAAATGGACGTTTTGAAATGATGTTCCCCAGAGGGCAGGCAAAAGAGGAAGAAAGCTTTTAATAGCTGATAGCCTGAATAAGTTGTCAAATCCCTGTTTATATATGTGTCTTTCCATATTTGACAATTTCCTCTGCTGTTCTGCCATTTTTTCTCCAGAGAGCTAGGCAAATAAACTGAATAATAACAGGAAAATATATAAATATCTAGTTTTTTAATTCAGATTTTTAAAGGCCATGCAGATGGGTGTCATACTGTATGACAAGCATGTAAAATACCCAAATAACTATCCAGTTGAAGTCAGCCACATGGGTATAGTCCTAAAAGGCACACCCTATAAAGGCAAAAACAAAAATCTCATCTATCTCCTGTCTGTCAATGTCCTCAGAGGAATAGACACACTTAATGATCATCTATCCTGACAGCTGTCCAGATGCAAACAGAAATTCCATCACCGAGGCACTAAGAATGACCCTGTGGCTGTTACAGTGTGGCAGCGTCTCCTCCCAGCTGCCACCATGCTCATTCCCTTTTTTCAATGCGCCTCATTGTGTTAGGAAGAGGAGGCCCATTCTAACTCACATCTCTCGTGCTCTTGTTTACTCCAGGGGCCAAGCCTGAGGGCGTGAAACTGTTGGGAGAGTTTGGATGTCACTGCTGACACAGCTTCCATTGCGTTGGACCACCTTCAACTGCACGCATCTCTACTCTCCAGACGGCACCAGTTAAGGCAGCCTTGAGAGGAAGAGCTGTGACAGTATCCGACGACACAGACGCAAGAAGGGAAAGGAGTACACTGGAGGAGGGGCCTGTGCTTGCTGCAAACGGGCAGAAGACTGCTTGTGAGTATCCTATTGTTTTCATTGTTATGGGCGAATCCATGTCCATACAACTGACCAGAGTGATGCTACCCATTCCCCTGCATTTGATGTTTTTCCAGTACAGCAAATAAAAAGTTCATAACCAGAAAGTCGTCTAAGAATGAATGCAAGGTATTGATTTATTTCTTAGGAGCAGTGTATTTCTACCCAGAGAAGCATTTTTCAAATATATGAGGATTTTTTTTTATCTCTGTCTGATACACAGACACCTGGGCTGACCTTGACAATCTTGGTTTGTTCTTATTTTTCACTGTCACTTACACCCCACATGAATACACACAGAGCTGGCTGATTTATTTCTTATTTCTTTATAAAGGCAGCAAAATTTAAAACTCTCCGAGCATCAAAGGATGTGGTTAAAGGTAAAAGGAGATGCAGGTGATAGTATATCCACACCCACTCATCTTTCTCACTCTCTGTCTCCGTCCTCCACGGCCATCTTCTTACTTTCTGTCTTTGCTTCCTGTCCAATAGATGTTCCATTTTTACCAGGAAATCCTGTAGAGGAATTAGGTTCGAGGACATGGGCAAAATGATCTGACAGATCCACTTACCTCTGCTGTCTACGATCCCCCTGGCCTCTGATATTATTAGAGGTTGATATATATGTAGGCATGGTGCATGGGAGCATAAGGAAGAAGGATGGGGAGGGGGGTTAGAGCTCAAGAGCCGATGCTGCTGATGACAAAGCAGAGGAAATAATGTTAAGGTGTGGAGGCAGCAAATGATGTGATGCGATGAGAGTGTCGTGGGGGAGGGAGAAAGAGTGAGAGAGGTTTGGCTGTTAAATCGCTCGTAAGCTCTGTTGTCTCCTTAGGCTACTACCAAAAAAATATATCATGATTTCTTCCTGGTAAGCCAAGGGTAAAATAAATCTAAACTTTATACTCATTGCCTTTTGGCTACTGCAAACAAACACGGCTGAAAAAAGACAGGTTAGCACACAGATCTATAGGACTTACATAAACCAAAGTGCCCTGGGATCGCACCGCCGGTCGATAACAGTGCTTCACACTGCACCAAATATTAACCCTGTCATGCATGAATCATTAAAAACATTACCTAGATTTTTTTAAAGATATTTTTTAAATACTCAAAATTGAGCTAATATACAAATCCATTTACATTTCTTTGAAAATTCTGTTTTGTTTTTAAATTATTTAACTGTCCTCATATGTGGACACCATGCAACAAAGGAATAACACGCCACACCTGACAATATGGATTATTATGTTTTTTGTTTTTTATGTCATGTTATGCTGTGTATTTAAACTCAATAGTTAAAAATTAATAAAACATGTATTTTAGGAACAAATAGAGGGAAAACACTCATGATGGTATTTACAACTGTAGTTAGATGTATGTGGAAACCCAGTAGCATATTGTTATCCTCATCTAACTTCATGTTGAATCATCTCAGTTTTAACATATCTACATCCCACGTGTAACAGATAACATAGTTGTAATAAAACTGATTTCTTTACAGTATGCAAGTATAATATTTATTCTTATTTTGTGTAAAGGCTGCAAAGCAGTCAAAAGTTGCAATTTAATGCTATAACATGCATGTTTGCATTGTTATTAATGTTCATATTTTTTGTTAAATGTCTGTTTTATGATAATATTATACAATTTATCACATCTTTGAAAAATTAGAATAGATAAACTACCTGGTTACAGAGATCAAATTTAATGCAATCTGAGTCCACTGTTGCACGACATCCACATACATGTACAGTTGTTTTTCGGTGTATATAAGTTACATTTTAATCTAAATTTTAATTTATAAAACATAAACCTGTTAATAATACTTTACAGTACATACTACTATTTTTTTTATCTGGACTGACCTCCTTGAATAAAAGTTTTTCACATATATGTCTGAGGCAATTAGCACATGGCTATCTTGGATTGATGAGGTCATCAAGCAATAAATATTTGGAAAACAAGAGAGTAACCACTGTTACAATGTTGCTATCAATCAATTCTGATTCTAATTCTGATCTGATTCTGAACTGACACTGTCCTCAAATGACTTGGAGAACATAACAATGATATAGTTACCCAAAATGGAGTTAGAATAACTGTCCATAAATGTGGACACCATGCATGAAAGGGTTTTTAAACATCCATGGCTAATATTCAGATGAAGTTGATTATATATTCACCATTAGAGCGTCTGTTCACAGGCAATGCAAAACAACATAAGAATAAAGAATAAAAAGCATCGTTTTGTTAAAAGGCATAAGCGACTTGGATGTGCTTTGACAAACAGTAATCAATTTTTATCAACCATCCATGGTTCCCAGAGGATGAGTCTTAATGACCATGGTGATCCCCTCACTTCATCTAGTGCCATCATCAGGTCAAAATTTCATTTTGAACAGTACTTTGATTTATGACTGAAGATAAGCAAAACTAATGACTTTCCATCAGCTTCTGTGCTTTGTGTTTAGTGCTAATTAGCAAATGTTAGCATTCTAACACACTAAACAGAGATGATGAACATGGAAAGCTTTATACATGAATAGCATCAGCATATTACATATGTCTTTCTGAGCATGTTAGCATGCTGTTGTTAGCATCTAGTTTAGTCTAGCTCAATGTAGCATCTTGCTTGGCGGACTCGCATCATGGTGCGTGTGGCAACTGTATGCCATCTTCTCTACGGGTGTAAGCTCACTGTCTGCAACAATTAAAGTGTACATACATACATGCATGCGGGAGCTCTCAGACACTGTAGGCCTAGTGAGCACTGAGGACTAATCTACAGTAAGCACACAGAAAATAAGCTTTAGAACAAGAAAAGCTGACTGTGACACTTTTCGAAAACATTTACAGCATCTGAATGTTGCCATTGTACAGCATGTGTGCTGTTTTTTTACTTTCTACTTTTCTTTTTGGTCTTCTGGTCTTTAGTATGAGTATGTTGTAATCTAATTACCTTTGTTTTGTCGAAGAAGGCAGAAAACAAAGTGATTGGGTTGGTCAGTCCCAAAATATACATTAATCAGAGAGGTTGGACAAATTAGCAGCTACACCTCACAGAGTAATGGAATCCAATACAACAGCCCTGCAACAAATCCTATGTTTTTGAAATTTTTAATGGGTAGTTTAGTTTTTCTAAAGCCTATTTTTGTGGAGACAAAAAAGAGAGGTGTTGATTCAAGTCTGTGGTCTCATTTGAAAACACATTTTAAGATGTTGTTTTATTGGTCGATGTTATATTGCAACTGTACTGCATTTCATTAAATGTTCTAACATGGAGTATTCCCACAGGCAGCCTCACTTTCGGCGGCTGCCAGGCAAACGGTTTGTTAATGTGTGGCTTAAACATGTGAGAAAAGGCACAATTCCATAATGCCTTCATGATCATAGTTTTATTTACAATCTCTCCACCGAGCTTAGAACAAATAGCATATGTTATGTAATAATTTAGATGGCACTCCCAACCCCTTTAATTGGTGTGAGCTGAATTAGCGCTGACTAATCAACATGGCAGGCTCTCATCCTAGATTTATAGACGGCTATGATTGCTGCCAGGGTGAAATTAACTCTTTCACTCTGCAGGGAAATGTTGAAAGATGCCTGGCTGAAACACACTCCTCCCCACACACACACACACTTATACGTATATGCAGATGAGACTTGTCTGTTCCTTCTGGCTGTCTCTGTAGAGCTGTCACACATGCTGCGTCTTGGAGCACCAGGAGACCGGGGTTGACTTGAATTAAACTGAGAGGATGTCCTTTCCAGATCTGCAGAGGGCCACAGAGACACATCCGCCCCCAGAGAGAGCCAGTCAAAAAGACAGAGGGAGAAAGCAGGAGAGAGGGAGATGAAAGGAGGAGGAGAGAAAAAGAAGGGAGATTGGAGATGGGGTAGAGATGAGGAGGAAGTTAATAAAAAAAAGAGGCAGGGAGAAATTGTTTGTGAGAGAGGGGATGGAAGATGAGGTGGAGAAAGAGAAGGACACTACAATAAGAAGGGGGGAGGAAAGATAAATTGTGTGTGCACTGGCGTGCGTGTGCTTGTGACAGTTTGACAGAACATAGAGCGAGAGAAAGAGAGAAAGTTCAGAGAAAACACACCTACAACCTATGTGGTTCAAATGAGAGAATCTGCTGCTTTTCCTTTTCATCACATTATTGTAAAATGGAAGATCTTTGGATTTTCATACATACAAAATAAGACATTTGTCTTTTATTAATGTACATGTTTTAATTTCACACTTGCTTAGGCCTGTTTCCCATGCCGATAAAGCCCCACTGAATTGAAGTGCGTCGATGACATCACCTGGGGCTCTATAACAGTGATTTATAGACCAAACAATAATTCCGTTAAGCAACAAAAAAAATGAAAAAAATAAAATAAAAAAAAATAGTTGCAGTCTTCAATTAAATATAAATTACCTGCAATAAACACTGTTATTGTGAAAAGAAGCCAGCTGAAATATGAGTTTATGATATTGAGTTAAGTTTTTAAGTATTGTAATATTTCAAAATGTTATGGATTATATTTTGTTTGTGATTATTCATATTATTATTTGTCATTGTGTCATATTTTACTATTTTATTTTGAACACTGTAGGTTGTAGACGTGTACTCAAGAGCCTGAAAATGTTTAAGATCATAATCCATGTGACTCAAGAACTTCTGTAATATGGAGCCCCTAAAGTACACAGGTTATTATTTTGTGTGCTCAAGATAATTAACTTGTACTATACAATTCTAACCACATGGCGCAATTACGTTGCCTGCTTTAGTTATTGGCTGTGTCTAGCAGTTTGAAAGTATATGTATATAAGTATTCTGTTAATGCGCACTGTAATCAGCAATTAGAGGTAATACAGCACCTTCTGTAGATAGAAGAGAGAAAATTCAGATGTTGTACTCTATGTTAGATGCAAAAAAACAACAACACTTGGTGTACTTTAGTTGTTAATCTTCCTCAGTCTTTATCACAGCTGCAGCATTCAGAATAATCTCCTCAACAATAGCTCTCTATACCAGTGTCTAAAGAGATAGTCATAGGACAGTGCCATCTATATTTAGAATAGATTACAGTAATGTATATCCTGACCTAAGGCTGCAGAGCAGATTTAGAATAGACCATCATTTTCTATACCCCACCTCCACGCATTGTTATTATCAGTAAGTACATTTCCCATTGTGTTCTAGCGTCCTGTGTGTCTGCCTTGCTCTGGATGATAAACACGCTAGAGACCAAGGTTTTTGTAGAACAAGAAATTGGAACATAAATTATTAAATGAGAATGCGCCTTCCCAAAAAAAGCATCCATTGTAATTTCTCCTTAAGTCTGCAAACTAGGCAATCCTTGAACTTCCTGCCTAGATTTCAGCTCGTTGATGGGGTGAGCTTGTTACTCTACTGTGAGCTTTTGCCCTTTGTTGCACAAGCTCTTTGTTTTGTAATGAAAAAAACCTGCTCTGCAGAAATTTTTCATTTCAATTTCAGGGCATTAGCTGCTGAATCATTCTCAGATTAATGATGAATGAAATGAAATTTCAAGCATGACGCTCAATCATTGTGTGTGATTGCTTACACAGAGGAGAAATGAGCAGTTCAAAGATAATAACACACCCATTTGGTGGTTTTAGGAAGCGCTTAAATGCATCAATGTTTACTTGGTTTTCCCACCTACAATACAATTACATTTGTTCCTTTGGCAGTTTTCTGTAGTGATAATTCTTACAAGCCAAGGCAGCATACAAATGGCTGACCTAGAAATCTGTGTTGAAAAAGCGGCTGCAATGAAAATGCTTTGTGAATGAGTTTTTGTGCTTTTTAGTTTCTTATATTTCACCAGTCATTTCTAACTGTTTTTTTGTTTTTTTAACAAAGGCAGATCTGGGAACTTGTAATTAAACCACCCACTAATTGCAAACGTCTGAAGAAATCCACAAGTTCTTTTGAACTAGGCAAAACAGCACAAAAATGAAATAACAATTTGTTATTTTAAATATTTCAAACTACTGTAAGACGAAGAACTGGAATGCAAAATGTAGATCATGTGTACAAGGACACAGATTTCTCAGACATGGATAATGTCACATTGTAAGGTTAGAAGGAGTAAAAAGTGTTGTGCCATGATGCAACTGTTTGCAATTTCATTGTTATCATGAGAAATGTCTCTTAATGTTTCCCTCTTGAACACTGAATTATTCAGTGCACAGCAACCTGAGTGTAAGCCATTCACAGAGGAGTTGTATGGCACAGTTACTCCAACAAACACAGACCAGAATGCCAAATCATCGCAGAAAACAAGTATTTTTTAGCACACAAAAGGCTAAAATGAGCACAGATCATTGAAAGTTCAGCATCTGAACAACTAAATTCCACCTAAACCAACATGACCCAAATAAGTTGTTCAATCTCCCCGACATTTTTGGATTTATACACGAGCCAGCTGGCTGCAGCACTGTATGGTACCTACACACACTGAGCTCCTGCAAGATTAGATAACTAGGACTGCTCTAAGACTCAGCGAGGTCCAGGGGAATTGTTCCACTGGAACTGGTGTTGAGTTGTCTGATGAAACCCACACGCGTACAGCAACATGCAGTCATATGTACACACACAAAAACACTAGCACAAATATAAACGTATCCACTTGCACGCACACACAAATTCGGAGATCCTGGAGGCTTTTAAAGAGGTTAAATCACCCTGAAGCCCATCAGACCACATCAGTGTGTGAGCGTGTGTAAGTCTGTGTCATGAGACAGCCCTAGGCCAGCCGAACTAGTGCCAGTTAACAAGACAACAGCCTTAACTAAAGCACAACCCCCCAGATTTGCACCATCTCCATTGGGAAGCAAAGAGGGATACTCTAACATTGTCTCGCCCTGCAGCTATACAGCCCCACCAAACCCCATCCGAGACTCTTATTGCTCTATTTTCTCGCACAGCATATGGCACCTGTGTTTGGGAGAAGAAACAAGCTTTTTTTTATTTCATATGATCAGAGTTTTGTGCCCTGACTTATAGTTTTAGTCTCTCACAGGTTAGGTTTAAGTTTGTAAAAAAACCCAATGAACCCATGAACTGAGGGTAGCAGACTCACTGCGACTCTAAGTAACCATTTAAATTAGGCATTGAAAGAAAATTCCATGGTGCAAAATGATCTTCCAATCTTATTTAAAAATTTATGTCGGTGTACATTCAAAAAACACACTACTAAAACAGTCAGAGCAGAAAATCAGAGAACATACGATGACAGAGCAGAACAAGTAGTCCATATTCCAGATAGGGTACCTCACATGCTCTAATGGCTCTAAATCTGATTTGAATTAGGTGTAAAAAGTGAGCGACCCTACCTACCAGGCTAACTCAGAGATAAGAGCCACATTTCCATGGTCACGCCTGCTGAATAGTGGCACCAAATGACAAAAGGGCAAAACGTGGTTCATAATTTGTGGTATGCCAACATGTCAAGTGAGCAATTACAGAGGGAAGAGTTTTTAGAGAGTGCAGTAGCTTTTTGGAAATATATATAAGTGAGGACATCAGTCAGTCAGTCAGAAATTATCCCAAGCCTGACTGACAGAGTTAACAGAAATACTGAGCCCTGCCACATTAAGAAGCATCAGGATATCAGCTCTGCACTGCAATGTGATTTATGGTGCAGGAATTTTTGTTTGGATTGTTACAGAAGAAATTTCACAGTGACATGTCCCTGTTTAATCTTTCCAGAAATCAAACATTTTCCCCAGGAGCGAAGGGAGCTAAGTCGCATGATGTAGTTGCTCAGTCAGCCATGTTTTTGTAGTTTGAAAAAAGTTTTGATTTACCCAGAATTCAGAAAGAATGTTCATTCAGAAAAAATGTTCTATTTAGTCAACAACAGTGGCGGCTGGTGAAAAATATTTTAGCTGTGGCTGTGCCATATCCAGTTAGTTTCAGTAACTGTCCCAACACTAAAGAACACAAAAGAAAACCTCTAATTTCTACTACAGTACAGTAGGCCTACTTAATTTACTGTCCACCACTGGAAATGATCTCATTGTGGCTGCGCAAGGCCAGCTCAAAGGCCCTGCAGAATTTAACACAGTCAATTATCTTTGATAAAACGTGTCTGTTCTTATCCACCTCTTCATTATGTTTCCTCACCCCAATCCTGTATGGCCAGTTGTGTAGCGATGTCAACACTGCCTAGCATGGCTAGCTTCATCGTATTATCCAAATGTGCCCTCGTACACTCATATTCCTTAATCTTCTCAGATAAATGTTTCGTGCCACTTAATCCTGTAACTGTCCATGTTGTACCCATCCCCACCATTTTAAAATGCAAGCATGGGAAGCAAAATACGGCATTTACATAATTGCATCCAGCTAGTCAAGCTTTTTACCTTTCTCGCTAGCCTGTTGACTGATTTTGATGTCAGGTTGATCTGGGCCAAGTTCTTTGATATGTAGTTTTCCTTACCAAAGTTCTCCTCTCAAATGGATTTTGAAGAAGAGATCTTACTGAATTTGTGGGTGGCTGAAACCCTCTGTCTCTAGTTCCTTATTCATCATTGTCTACAACGTCAGGTGTCCCTACTCTACCATCGACTGACTCTGCTTGATACATTTATCGCCCTTCAGGTATCAGATTCAAGGACGCTGATTGGCTTAATTTATGTTGCTAGGGACATATATTGGCCGGCCACCACTGGTCAAGAACTAGACAGCTTTGTGCAAGGGTTGAATTCCAGATAGCTAAAGTAAAACCAGACCCTGGCCTCTGTTGTCAAAGTCAGAACGTCTAATGATGCCTTCTTGTTTTTCTGGTGATGTTTTCTGCTGTTTTTCAGTCAGGAGTGGGAAAGGTTTGTGTATCACATGAGGGGAGAACTCTTCAGTCATCTTTTTTACATCCAGCATAAAAGAACATTAACTATGCAAGAAAAAAATGTCTTTTGTGCCTGACCAGACCACATGTAAAACAAAAATTGTTGCCAACGTTTGTGATGCTAAATTAAAGTAACAGTGTTGCTTCATCTCTATTCCAAGCAGCAGCGAATATGTCATCCACCAAATGTAGGCCCCTAGGCCAATCAGTAACACCTTGTTTTGGTCCGTAAAGGTGGTGCCCCTCCTGCTGCGACCAATCAGTGTAATTTTGAAAATGCTCCTGAAACCCGCTACTGAGATGCATCCTTATTTATTATCTAGTTATGTAAAATTCATATATCAGTGTCTGCTGATTGTGTGTGGATGCACTAGCAAAGAAGCAACCACACAAATGAACAACTGAATAAATGAAGATTAATAGCCGTTCTATGATTATATCAAAGAACATGATTAAAGTACAGAGAGACTGATGCAACATTTGAATGTTCTGAACTTACCAAACACGACAAAGTAAACTGACACTCATCAGGTTTGTGGAGTGATTAAGATATAGATCATCAATAGCAAGCCGCCAAAAATCCTCACTGATTCTCAACCAGAGGTTATTCCATATTGCACAGCATTAGCAACTTGTCTTCCCACAGGTATCTCCAAATGCTCAAGACAGAAAGTGAGCATGAGAATGGCAAGGAAAGCATATCCTACTCAAAATAAGGTCTGTTCTGCAAATTTTCAAAAGAGGATATTTCTTTTGTTGAAACGCTGTCACCACAATGTTGGCTTTGTTCCTAGGATGATTTATCACATTTGAAATCTTATAAGGTCTCTGCAAACATATTCATCATAAGAAATGTTATGTTATGTTATAAAGACTGACACCAAAAAAGTAAAGAATGGGAGGTTTGTTTGCATTTATAACTTCAGCCAAACAGACAGTTTTCAATATTTTGCATGATAATGAGCAAAGACAGTGACTAATCAACACTGTGAATAAAACATTTCAGAAACATATTGAAAATATAACCAGATGTTGTCAAATACATACTGGATTTTATACTGAAATGGAAGATCTTTCAAACACTACCAAAGGTATATAATTCAACATCTGACATTATTACACAATAACAAATAGATAAATGGTTGCGTTAGGCCAATGACCTTTCCTCTTGTTTATACTCCATCCATCCAACTAAATCAAATAATAAAGGTCAATGGGCCAGAGGGTCAGTGAAACTTCAGGGACATATTTATCAAACCTATGATGACGTGTCACCTCTGAGAGGCCATAAAAGCACACCAGATTCATTAGTTACCAACCTAGATATCTTAATGTGACCTGCATTTTCAGTGCAGAGGAAGTGATAAATGTTTTGTGAAAGAACAACAGTTCACTTAATGCTGACAATATGATAATTATGACAATCTGCAGGGGCACTGAGATGTCGTTTAAATGTAATATGCATTGGAATTGCATTTACTATGAAAAACTGTTTGGAGGATTTAATCTGGAATTATCTGGGCCTTTAAACTGGAGAAAAAAAATAGGCTTTGATTTGTGCAATCAGCAGACTTGGTTAAGCATTCACACAGTATGCAGCTCTGATAACAGTCCCATCCATAAACTCCCCACAAACTTTGTTACTGTCCAACCCTCCCACCCTGTGAACTTTACAGCTGGATGGCCTAATTGGAGCCATTTCCACGTATAATGCAGCAACCCCGAGGGTGCTCATTATAGATACTGAGCTGACCCAGCTTTTCTTCAGCCACCCTATCATCAGGGTCCTATCGTTCAGTCTAGTGACGGATACAGTAGGGTTTCCTCCGGCCTACAGGCTATTGATTACTATTAGCAGGGAGGAAATTCATACTTCCTTTGGGGTGTAACTGTGTTGTGTATGTGTGTGTCTGTCACATATGGGCACAGGACTAGGCAATGCAGAAATAACTCACCTATTATGCGTCAAAATTAAACTAAAGGGAACGTCATAATGATACTTGCCATAACACATAACAATGTAGGGTAAGGTGGGGAGATAGAGTACATACTGTGAAAACTGAAAATTGTTCCTGCTTGCTAAAAGTTAATTCAAGCAACTAAATAGTTGCTTGAATTAATATAATAGAAATAGTTCAACGTTTTGGGAAATACTCCTATTTGCTTCTTTGTCAAGAGTTACGTGAGAAGATTGATAGCTCTCTCATGTCTATCTGGTAAATATAAGTACAGGAAGCAGCCAATTAGCTTAGCACAAACTCGTCATCTGGCTGGTTTTACAGGGGTTATGTGTGGAACTATTGCTTGGCCAGGCACAATGATTTCCCGGAGTCTTCTGGCAACCTCATTACAAACCAAGACAAAACTAACTGAGCACAGCACAAAAAATAGTCCCACTCATAACCTTCCATAAAATCACAACTTTGTAAGTTTCAATTCTTTTACAGTTTCAACAAACAATATGACTTGTTAATTAATCAGATTTAGAGGTGCTGTTTGGCCGATGTTGTTAACTTTGGACAAAACATAAAAATATAAAATATTTTCCTGTATTTCTCCCGTATATTTAACCTATATATAGATAAAAAAATGCCGTGCCGTATTTGAAATGTTTGCTACATTCCTCTCCGGTAAAAGAGGTGGCAGTAGCCTATGTAGAACATAGCAGTTATAGTGATGGGAAGTCAACAGCAGCCACCAATAAAACAAGAAGAAAATGTACAATACGTGAAATACATGCGATACGTGCAAACGGAAAAAAATATTAAAATCCCAAAGTTTACAGGTATGGCTAAGTACAGCCTCACTGTACTTTTGTTTGAAAATGTCTGGTTTGGTCTGGTAATGAAGGTGTTTAAAGTTACATTTGGGATTTGATTTTGGTGTATTTGAAGTCATTAGTATTATCATTATATGACACAGTAGCCTATAATATGCTGAATATCACCAATGGATTTGGTGACAAGACATGCCATCAGTCACCAGCGTGCTCTTTATCTCAGCAAATGCATTCTTCCGTTGAGTCAGTGACACCTCTGTAATGTAGCATCAGCAGACACACGGTCGCTGTATCAACACTCTACTGTTGGTTTCATCTTTCTGTGCCCCGGGTGCTCTTTGAATGTGACTGTGCATAGACACATACAAGCAAAGTAGAAGGACAAATAATAATAGAAAATGATAAGCAATGATTTGAAAGGGCAGCAAAGAGCAGATTATGAAGGCTTGGGTTGAAATGTCAAAGGTGCCTTGTTTTACATTGAGATGGAAACTATGCTGACTTGCTACTTCATTAGACCTGCATACAACATCATCACTTATCTGACATTTTACCCGAGATCTTTAAATGTCAGTGCTTTTATAGTGGTATTCAAGAAATACCACTTGTGTGAAAGTGGTGCATATGTGCTAGAATTTGAAATAATGATGTGAAATGATTAGCATGTTAAGGCTGATGCTAAGAATTATTTCCATATAGAGTACAATGGGATATATTGCATGATTAGAAAGATCAGGTATTTTAGATAATGACATGTAAGTAAAAAAATGTTTTACTTACAATTGCATATCGATTTTATTCACAGTGCTTGGACTACAGCCCTTAATGTGTCGAAATACACACAAATACATAATCTGTTGCACAGAAGTTAATGAGCTTTAAGGATACCATTGTGTTCATAAAATACACTACAAACGGCATTAGCAAACGGAATGACTCACACGTGCAGTAGGCATGGGAAATAATAATAATAATAATGATGTATCTGCTAATTACCAAAGCTATTAAATGAGTCTCCACCACAAATTAGCTATCTCCTGGGGGCGGTGTTTTACTGGCAGGTTCAAAGCTAATGACAGCCTGTCATAGAGGGACACCACATATACCAACACTCTGACTAATGATGTAATTAAGAAAACACCAGAGATGGACATGAGCAAACTGGCAGCTGTGTTGAGTCCATAATTGTTATGTGCCAAGTTCATCTGCCTCTACATCAGACATATCCATATTTAACCTCTTCTTATCCTGGGGTAAGTTTTGCTGAGCATGCATGCCGTCCTCCAGCACTTCCCTGATTCAAATTCACACATGCAGCAACGCTGCACACTTGGCACCTTAGAGCCACCCAGTTTCCTCATGTTGGTCAGAGAGCTCCTCTCTATTTTCCCCACTGGCTTGCCTCTCCTACCTGGGGCTACTGGTGCCCCTATATGTCATTCTTCATACCATCAGTCTTAACTTTGAAATCTCAGCTTTCCTTCTGCATGGCTGATGCATCAGGACAAGTATTAAATAGTTCTCATAAATAATATAAAATGTGTTTGACTGTGATTTGAATTTCCAAATTCCAACAGATGACCAAGAATTCTCAAGTAAAGTCTTAATGTCATTTTCCATTTTTCCTCTATATTTACCCCAATTATTTCACAACCAAAACAAAACTCTCAGCTACACTGTCACTGCATTGGATCAAATCCCCTAAGTTTAATTAGTGGTGATCAGATTTATGATTACATATATTTTCCCTCCACAAGGGCATATAATTGAGGTACTGTGACGCTGGGGAATCTTTCATCGGAGAAATCCATGGTCTAACCCTCATTAAGGAACTCAAAGCTCAGTAGAGCTAGCATGTTGAAGTCTGAGAGCGAGAAGATGCAGCAGAGAGTCGAACACCTAAACCTCCACTCAGAAAGCAGGCTTTAATTAGCTAATGAATCTGGGAGCTCCCCCTGCCAACCTTTGACCTTATGCTGAGGCAAAATAAGCCTCTTCACAGTGGGAGACATGTCAAATGCAGCTGAAATCAATGCCCTGTACACCAAAAACGATTTTAATGAGATAAATGCTGTGCTGTCCTCTTTACTGTTAGAAACGGTTGAAGTCCACATTCATGAATCATTCCTGGATACTCTCCAAAGGTTGGAACATATTGATTTACTGTCATTTTTAACAACAGCCTCTGCTTCATGATTGATGTTGCTTGCCATAGTTGATGGCAGGAAACAACAAGCATTTTCTAATTTACACTATTACCAAATATCAGTGAGAAAACATCTCAACCATAAATATGTTATTAATTTCCTTGTTGTGTGAAAAATTACTCATAAAAAAAGTAGCTTTGGTAACCAGCCAGTGCCTGAAATGTAAAAAAAAAGTAATTTCACCCTGAATTTTATTTCAAACAAATTATAGGAAGAAATTAGACACAAATATTATTTATTGTATGCTTGCTGGAGTAGAGTTAGATAAGGCAGTGGTTAGCTCAATCTTAGCATAAATACAGCTTGTTTGGATGTAACAATATCTGCCAGCACCACTAAAGCTAATTAACATGATATATATTTTTTTATTTATTTAATCATAAAAAAAACTACTGTGACAAACTTTGGAAATGACAAGTTTTTTTCTTGGCTGGCATGAGTTGCCAGGCAACAGCTGCAGACTTAAGGAAGTTACTGCTTCCAGCCAAGAATTAGTCCTGCACATACTTCACATAACATTTACACTCTACATGGTTTACAAGACATGACATGTTAATTAGTAAGATACAGAGGTGATTGTAGACAGCTTTTGTTATTTTTGGACAGAACCAGGCTAGCTGTTTCTCCATTTCCAGTCTTTTTGCTAAGTTAAACTGAGCGGCTGATGGCTTTAGCTTCATGTTTACTGTACAGATATAAGAGTAAAATAATTTTCTCATAATTATCCATCAGAAATTTTAAAAGTATTTCCAAAATATCAAAACTGCATGTTAAACTTTCAAAAGTGCAAGTCTGATTCTCTATGATGAAGTTGTACTTTCAATAAGTCCAGTCTATACACATTAGTTTAGTACACCAATGTGTGGTATCTTTAAACTATTTATTATCAGGTACAGTGTCTTGCTGTGACAATGAGGACACAGTGCTGTATTTAGTCCCATCTCTCCCTGTGGTCTCCACAAGATGACATCTCCCTTGACTCCATTCTGATCCGAGTTGAGCTGTGCTGACCCAACATGGCAGGTTCAGGTCTAAGTGGCAGCCTCTGCAATCCTGGCGGGGCTCCTTTAGTCGGCTCAGCCAGCTGTGAGAGGCTGCACCGCACTCCCGGGTCCAGCATTGGAAATGTGCCCTGTGAACCGAACTATAAATTAGTTAGGATAAGTTAAGGGCAGACTGCGCTAGGCTATCCCCTGCGGTTATCAGCAGAGGAGAACCTGCCTGAAGGTGCTCTTAAATCTTTTATCATTGCTGAGGCAGCCTGATCTAGGCATGGACTGCGGCCATCAATCAGGGCCAATGCTCACAGCTAATGGGATATTCAAGTTTTCCTGAAAATTAAACAGCCATCCTCATCTAAATCAAGCATGAGAAACAGCACTTGCTGCCACTTTCTTTGGCTAATTTACAGCGATTGGGTTAACTGGTGTGCTATGCAAATAGTGAAAATCTGGCAGATTAAATGTTGACATATTTTTGTAATGGTTCACATCTGTTAGGGCTTTTAAAGTACAGTTTATTTAGTATGGCACCTTTCAAAAAGCAAGGTCACAAAGTGCCTTAAAAGATTAAAATTACTAAAAATAGATGATACAAACCATAAGTAAAAGAAACAAAAATGAAACATAAGCAACAACATTAAAAAAAAATTACATCTTTGACG
Organism: Lepomis macrochirus; assembly: GCA_024633595.2. Classification (NCBI taxonomy): domain Eukaryota; kingdom Metazoa; phylum Chordata; class Actinopteri; order Centrarchiformes; family Centrarchidae; genus Lepomis; species Lepomis macrochirus. The sequence goes on along the minus strand of JALXJV020000009.1, from coordinate 25,367,646 downwards.
TCAATATTAAATCACCAACCATAATAACTCTGCCCAACATAATGATTGAGGATTTAAAAAAAACACTGAATTCAGACCAAAGAAAAACGGCACAGGCAATAAAACAGATTTGATTGACTAACTTTAGTCATCTGTAGTTCAATCAAGGAGAAAGCCCCAGTGCTCACTGCCCAACTTGTCAAGCAGTTCCTGAAAACCACAGTAAGTCTTCCATCTTGGCCCAAGGTCCTGGGAGTTCTGATAAAAGAACAATCCAGTGGCACAGTTCGATTTGGGGGGGGCGTACTCCACGTTCCTCTGCCAAGTCTCAGTTGGGTGAAGTCGTTCTTTCTTAAAAACAGACAATTGGTCCCAAAACAGATTAAAATCGTCAATAAAGTCATGAGCCCTACAAGAAGGCTGGAGCCAGTCATTGAGGCTAAGGTGTCTGCTAAAACTAGTACTTTCCCCAGTGCTTTAGGAAAAAAAAAATACAGGTAAAATTAGATTTTGTCAACTCGGACTGTTGAAGAACGGCATCATTTATCCCCATGTAGATTGTTACTCTTATAATTGAAGATGGAAGTGATGGCAGTTTCCGGCCTCACTTCCATTTTCTTAGTTACCAGTTTGAGCAACACCAAATCAAATATATATGATTTTCAAATAGAAAATGTTATATAGAATATATATTCCCTATATTTACAACTAGAAGATCTAACATATGGAGTAGTGCTCGGACACAAAAAACTCGGAGCACTCTGAAAAAAAGACACTGGGTGCAAGGCTTTTCCTCTAAGCTCCCCGTGCTGCTACTCTCTCCTCATTGGGAACAATTGAAAAAGCACAAGGACACTCTTTGACACTCTAATTACTGCATAAATTATTATTTTTGTCAAATCAACTTGTAAGTTATAATTCCAATTAGCATGATTTAAGGTGAACTTTAAAATATTATATGATTGTAAACAACATAGCTGTTATCACTCTCACAGTATTCATAGAGAAGCTGCCTTCACTGTATTGCTATTATTAGCTTGACTCAAAGCAGGCAGTTGTTACATCAAATTTTAAAGAGACTTGCTCCATGGCAGGTGTGAATTGGATTGATGGGATAAGTAACACAAAACTAGCGTGAAGGCGACCTTTCGTTGAACCCAAACATGAATATGAAGATATAAGAATAGAACATGACTGGTAGCACAACTAGCACAAGCAAGCCAGAGCTAAAGGATCTTCCCATTTGTATAAAATATAACAGAGGGAAGTCACATGCAGATCCTTGATAGTTTTCGACACTGTTCAATGTGTCATCACTTACCCTTCTGCCGGCAAATAATTAGTTTGTAGAAAAATACTGAATGGAAAGAGAAACTACTAAATTGAGCTATTGAATAAAATTGAGTTATTAAACATATGTAGCAAAGCAAATTAATTTTAATTTGACTTTAAAGGTTGCTGAGACATCAGAATTTTTGAGAATGAGAAGTATAATCAACATCAAAATCAAAATTTACCAGTGTCATCGAGCCAAATTCCTGTACAATTTATAACCTTGTGATGAAGTTATGACGATTCTGTGCCTGTAAAACAGGAGTATGTGAGAAGCAAAATGTCAGAGAAAGCCTAGACAGATCATCTGTTCCTGGCTTACTGTACTTCAAACGCAATTAGGCCTGTTTAATCAATGCCCACGGATTCACTGACACTTCTAGGCGAAGCTGGATTTGTGGGCTGCAATAGTGACATCAATAATGATCTATTGCAGTGACTTTGTCTTCTAAGGTTCCCCAGATGTCCCTGAAAACTGTTCTGGGCTATACCATGTTGGTCAATGAATTCATAAACGAAAGCAAATGATTGAACATACGAGGACACACTATCTCCAGAGAGCCTCTCTTCCTTGCCAACTGGAGAGTACATCAAAATGATGCCACGGCAAAGCAAGCAAGGAAAAGATGATGTTATTATTGGTCCTCAGGAAAAAGAAGATGGTCGGGGCCAAGAGAGCTCAGAAGTCAGAGGCAGACTAGATTACAAACTTGGAAACTTGCCCCCGCTTCGTCTTTGAAGACTCAGCTTTACAAATCTGATGGAGAGAGGGAAGAGGGAGGATGTTTGTGCCTTCCAGTGCTGACCTGATGGCTCTGATGTTCTTGTGAGAGGTACTGAGTAATAAATTATCAAAGTTTTGCCTAAAGTTTTTTTAAAGCCCAAACAATAGTAATTTCAACACATTTCAACATATTATGTTAAAATGTAATAGAAATATATTCTCATAAATAGAGCACATTATTCTATTAAATGTTCATTTATTTTCACAAACTTGCTTCTCTAGGAGCTTGGAGAGGGAGCCATTAAAATGTTTCCAATTAGAAGAATTTGCTTTGTATTTGGGGGCAAAGTTGGCTGTGAACATTCTGTCTTTAATTTGAAAATCTGAACACCTAGCTTTTCCCCCCATGATTTCAATCGTGTCTTGTGACCTTTTTCAGCAGATTGAGTTTGCCCGGTTGTTATCATGAGGCCATACCTTCAGTCATAACAGTAAAGTTCATTATCACGTGAAGTTCCATACAACGGAGCTATTTTCATGACAATAGAGAAAATGAAATTCAATATGTGGTTGAAAGCCTTGGAAAGCTGTTTTTTTTTTAAATTTCAGATTTGGACCGCTGTAGAAACATTCACTTCCAAGTCTATAAAACCTCCTTCTCTAAAGTCATGAGTTATTATCATTAACAAATTGAAATTGTTTGTTAAAAGCAACCATGAGTCCACTGAGATGCTTCAGAATCATAATAACAAATAGCTGATCATAAAAAGACCAAGTTTGCTGTGTTTTGTACTACATGAGGTCCTAAAACAAGTGAAAACATTAGATACTGTTATTCTGTCCCATCTATTTTCTCTTTCTCTTCCACACTCAAGCCCACTGGAGAGACAGGCATTGTTTCACCCCCCTGTCTCACCTTTTGGGGGTAATGGTGTTAGTTCAACAATCAGTACAACAATTTTCACACATGGCATTGTTGCTGTGATTTTTTATTAATCAGCGGCAGGTGTTCTCTTCACAGCTGGTTAACTTGTGCTGATGTGAAAGGCTGTCAAGCTTCATTGTCTGCTATTGGCTCCTGCAGTCTGCGGTGTGTGTTCTTGCCACATCACACAGTTCAGGTGCCACAGACACAAACAGGCCACCTGGGTGTTTGTGTTGCACACAGAGGCCACCAGTTCATCTTTACATTGTTACCTGGTGGTGTGGCCTATTTCTTACTATTTAACCACCTGCTGAGCAGAGATGGAGGAAAGTTTTACATGAGAAAACAGAGTAAAATTGATTAAAAACTACTCTAGAAACAATGTGAAACATAAGCTGCAGAATTGTTTTAGTCTACAGCCACGCTAACGGTCCTGTGAGGCTGTACACAGTGCTTGAGCTAAATAACGTTAGCATGCTAACATGCTCACAATGACAATGCTAACATGCTGATGTTTAGCAGCTACAGTTGCCACCATGAACGTGTTAACATGTTAACGTGTTAACATTTGCTAATTAGCATATAGTGACCGAGATGTCCCAGTTTGTCCCAGAATGTCCTGGTTTCAGCTGTCCCGATTTGCAACAAATTTCCACTAGAATTAAAATCAGTTTTATAATATTATGTGTTTTTAGCGTTTACATAGACGTTTATCATGTTCGCAATTATTACCTAACCCAATATAAAAACATAAACAATGCACTTAATTCAACACTGATATGTATGTGTGTCAATCAGTCAATGTGTCATTGTCAAGGCTGTTGCTAGATACAGTCTATGGTTGCTAGTCTATGAGTCTTAGTGTAATGACACTCCAGGAGGCTTACTGCTTCCTTCGTGAAGTACCCAGCAACGAAAATGCTGTGTTCATGGAATCCATGGTGTTGAAAGGTGTGCTCAGAAAGTGTGCTAAGGGCTGAAATAATGGTCTCCTATCCTGATAAACACTCCTAAGTTGCTTCGCAAGCACATACATGTGCACATCTATGAATATGTGGTATTTAGGGTTTAAAAATATGGTCACCCTAAATTAACAGAAAACACAAAGTACAAGTGAGGCTGTAGTATCAGACCTATTTTTGACCTGTAGAGATCACCAAAATCAGCATGTTTTATGACATCCAACAGCTGAGACATTTTTTAAAACCTGGTGTTGGAGGAAAATACAGGGGATCGCAAAAGTCAGTAGGACTGATCTTCTTATCAATGTAAAAAATTTAATGGTAATCTGTCTGGCAGTTGTCACATTTCAGGACTAAAGGGATTGAAAAATGCAAAGTAGATAAATAGGCCTTGAAGTTAGTCTTGCATGACCCAACTCAGCTCAAATGTGTAAACAACTCTGCCAAAGAAGAAATCAAGACTTTAAATAAATGCATTCATGTCACAAAACAAGCATTTTTTGCTCTGTATATTTTGTAAAACAGCCATATGAGTTCCAGCTCCCTTCAGCTGGCAGCGCCTGCCACAATGTTTTGTTTTCCCAAACATTTTCTTTCAAAAATTGTTTAACACTGAGACACTGCAGTGGCCTGTTGGAGGGTCTAAGATTTTGGCAGGTTGTTGTACTATACGGTGTTTCCTTCTGTTTAGCTCCATCACAATGCGTGGAAGAGGGGAGTTATTCAGAAATCAGAGCAACAACACTGTCATTGCGAGTTTGCATCCATGACAGTACCCGGCAGCAATTGTAAAGCGTTCTATCGCTGCTGTTTAGATTTTTTTTGTTGTTGTTGTTACAGTACTCGCTTGTCACTGTCATAAAAAGCAAATACTGCAGAAGCTGCACTAACCCATTAAGACTGTTTCTCGAATTCATTTTTCATTCCTTTTTTCACACAACTGATGTCAATCCTCAGATACATGATACTTCAGTTTGAGAAATTGGACAATGAGTCAGAGCAATATGAAAATAGATTGTCTGAAATTTTTTGCACATCAAACACAAACACCCCCTACTGCATTACTGGGTCACAGGCAATTTGCCATTTTATACAACAGCATGCCTCAGTAAAATGATTCTGGGACTCCTGCTGTTTATTCCCCAAAACCTAAATATACTGTATGCAGTTTATATGATTCTTTCTTACAAAGTCCCTAAAAATACAGTCTTCAGCCATCCAGTTATGGAGCTGGTGCTGTGCGCAGACATCACTGGCTGAGTGAAAGATAAGTCTCCATAGAAGCAGCATTCCCTCAGATGTATTTGAATAAGACATGATGCCAGTTTATTTTTGTAACATCCCCCACCCCAGGCTCTTGGCAAACAGAGGAGTTGTGACTAAACCTCTCCCAGTTTCCACATTAGGCATAAAAAAGGAAAAAAAGGAGAAAATACCGAGTCTTTGTCTGTGCAGTTGGAGTCACCGAGGTGAAATGACTTATCAATACTTACAGTATTAACCATTTCACACAAGAACAAGCACAAGCAGTTGTATATTACTGGGGGAGGGATTCCTCTTGTGAATCTCAATGATGTGCATCCAAAATAGTGTTCATTACTTTATACTGACACACATTTCCTCAGCTACAGCCCAGGCTCCAGTCTCTGATATTAAATACTGGAGAGATGACACACCGCCACACTACTCATGAAGGTGTCAATAGCAAAGAATTTCTGTGAGGCATTTGGCTTTTAGACCCTGTCCAAACTGGCTGGCTGTCCTTGAATGTCTCATGGTGGTGTGAGCGAGAGAAGCAGCACATGAAGGTACATGCTGTGAAAGCACAAAGAGAGAAGCACTCACAATCTGTCATCACTGAATCATATTCACCGAAATGTCCTTATTTTACAGGTCTGGACTCAGTGTTGCCTGTCTGCAGGAGTAGACACGGCAGAGGAAGAGGGAATGATCGGCTGAAGTGTCATGGAGGATGTCACAACTACGTAGCTCGTCCAGTATGCAGTGTGGTCTTCCCAGCTGCGCATCACCAGTGGTGCCATGATCCAGTTATAACTGTGGGTGAGCATCCAAAGCCTTTTTTCCCCATTCATATACTTGTATTTTAACTATATGCAAGCAATGTTATTGGAGGTGCATTCCACTGATATTATACATCACTAGTGATAGACTGATGATGGCATAGTGATTTCATCAGAGTTCATCTTGGTTTTGGATTAGAGACTACAAATTTCAGAAAGCTTAAGTTAAAAACTGGAGGTGTGGAGTTTATAAGATGTTGGAATTTACCAGGCAGGGAGGGTCTGAAATAGATTCTATTGAGTTCCATTATGGGGAAAATAGGATCCAAGTTTGTTGGGATCTTGACTTATACTAGGGACTAAAGCATGATATTTTGGGCTCTGCTGCTTTTATTTTGCCCATTCTAATTTTAACTTTATGGATGTGTAACACTAAATTGCTGGAGTATCCCTGTCAAGCCGAATAAAGGCGGTCTGTATTTGCTCCCCCTTGTTGAAACTGGCTTTTTTTATTAAAAAAATTGGTTTGGGCCAGTATTTTATTAGACTGAAAATGTTTTTTTTCTAGGTATTCTCCCATTAAAAGCCACGGTTATAAAGCGAAGAGAGACAGATCCCCAATACTAAGGGTGTATTAATTAGGTCAAGAAATCCATTTCACATCAAAATTGAGCAGTTGCAATTTTGTCAGATGGGTTGATATTCAGAATTAGTGGGGGTTTGTGCTCCCTGAGTGCTTTCCAGATTGCATGGCAAATTACTTAAATTAAGTGTTTTTTTTCTCCCTTTGGAAATTATTGTATTCGCTTCTGATAGTGTAGACATATTTAAAGGCTATAAAAGGATAATTCACATTTCCAGCATTTATAAGCATGTGTAAAATAACGGCATTTCAGTCATGATGTAAAGGTCTAAAAGGCTTAACAGTATTAATTATGTAGATTACTTTTTTCATATTGTGTAAGATTGTGTATCTGTCAGTTGCCTTTATCTTGCATCAAAAACATGGCTTAAAAGGATACATTGACTGTGTTTATAAATAAAATTCCCAAACAATTATTCAAGGACATGGAATGTGTGTAATGTAATTTTCTGTACAACTTACAGTATTTTGCTATGTATGCAAAGCCACCCACAAGGACTTCAATGTAAATTAACTCTTAAAATATAGCTTTAAAAATACAGCTTTAAAACTTTACAGGACCAATTTATTTATCAGCAGAAAGCATGTCTGTGGTGAAGGGTTTGTGACAGAACATTCACACTGTTCTCACATGATGGCTTGGGCATTAATGGTGTATTTATTTACAGAGCTCAATAAACATAATTGGCATGTACAATTATGTTAAGCCTCAATATACTGGCACCTTCCCCAGCAGTGGGCTCAGGATCACTGTGGGAAATGTGTTGACTTGTTTCCTCGTGTGTAAAACTGAAATTAATACTCTAAACACCTGTGCTCACATTATGTCTGTTTTTCTCCTTGGTTTAATTGTGCAGATCAGTTAATAACTGCATTTAGACAGGTAACATAATGCCAGATGCCCATTAAGAAGGAGGAGAAACAGAACCTGGGAGGTTTGTGATTGTTAAATTCAATGTAAATGAGCTGTGTTGCAAGGCAGTATAGCACAGGGAGTGGACACAATAATATTATAATTCTAAATATAAATAATAAAAGTCTCTTCCTGATCTTTTAAAGGTAAATTTTCAACGCAGAATATATATATATATATATATATATATATATATATATATATATATATATATATATATATATATATATTAAAAAATCTGCGTTTTTTTCTGCATTCCTCCAACTCAAGTTAATAAAACTATAACAGGACTTCACTGTAAAAAGTCTGCTGACCAAAGTCTAAGTACACATACATAGTCTAAGCAGTGGTTTGATACCCAGCTCTTGGATTGCATTTGCTCTTCCTTCATTCGAGTTTTTTTTATGATTGTTGCGGGCAAAAATCCTTGATAACGCTGCACGTTTTCTTAAAAAATGCGATGGAATATGCGGGATATTTATGCAATTTTATGCGATGAAATTGCGGGAACTTGCAAAAATTGCGGGAACTTGCAAAAATTGCGGTTTTTTGAAAAAGAGAATTTTCCCCCAACACCCTGTTCTCACTAGGCTCCTACCTTAATGTTGAGTCATTTCCTATTACTTCCTATGATAAGCAAGCATACTACATCACAGAAAGTGCTGGGAATATTTAAGGTTTGCAGCTTTTCGATGATGTTCACGTCGCGTAATTACGTCACTTCAAAACGTTCCCATGGCAACAGGGGGATGGCTGCTCTTGTGTGAAGTAAACGCAACATTTTCCAACTTTCTGCTAAGATATATGTGACATATATGTTTTTTTGCGATGAAAATGCGGGGATTATGAAATCATGCAAGCCCCGTATATTTTGCGCGGAAATCAGCAATTTATGCGGCGAAATTGCAGAGTATTTGAAAAAATGCGACCCCCGCATAAATATGCGGACTTTGGCTTGAATTATGCATTGAATTCAGCGATCGCATAATCGCGTTTTTCTGGAGGGACTGATTAAAAGGTGGAGATCACTCTGTGTCCTGGATAATTATCATGCTATTTCCAAACTGTCTGTTACGGCTTAAGTATTTGAATCCCCTGTAATTGAACACTTATTGTCTGATAAAAAAAAACACTCTCAGTCAGGTTTTAGACAAGGACATAATAATATAACTATAAATGAGATTATATTATTATCTGGTAATGATATTAATACTGCTCAGGATGATACAAAATGATGTGCTGCGCTGTTTATTATTTATTGAAAGCATTTGATTCAGTGGATCATGGTGTTCTCTTGCGAAGAATAATATGTAAAGTTTTTATTGACCCTGTGCTGAGAACATTTAAATTAAAAGAGCGAAACAATGACATTGCGATTAATCAGAGCAAATCATGGGATTGTTTGCATATACATATTATTTTTAAATGTTAAATAAGCATTGCCCAGCACCAATATATTCAAAAAAGTCATAAAACTGCAATCCAAATATTTTATTTTTATAGGCTACACAAAAAGGGAAAAAAAGGACAAAAAATAAGAGGATCCATTGTATGTTAAACAGTGGTACATAAACCCTAGAGTACAGAAAGGGTTTAACCCTATTGCTCAGCAGCCAATGGGAACTTGCCTGCTCAAACTGGACAAGTGGCCAAATGGCTCAGAATTATGTAAAATTGATGTCCGAGATCATGTTTTGTCAACATGTCATTAACCTGTAAGAAATCAACATGTTTGAATTGCTTGGATTTCCCTACCTTTCTTTTGATAGACCTAATGATAAACATGTCAGATTTTCATTTTGATACCTGCTGATTGTAGTGCAATGTACAGAAAGGAAAGGCTTAAGAAAAAGTCTGACAGGGATGTCTTATGCGTATGTTGGCCTATGTGTAAAAAGAATTTGCAGTACAGAAAATGTGTTTAAATGACATTGTCCGTTGAAAGTGCTCTGACTCCATTGTTGACAACATTGGTGTAGAGATGTGAGGTGGGAAAGCACAACAAAAGTACCTTTGTATAGTTACATGGTGCAAAAGGAATGCATAATCCACATAGAAAAGCTCTTTATTTTCCATTCCAGTTCAGAAATGTACTATATTTACCTCTATATCTTGAATAGTTGAATTGTTCTCCCCTAATATCAGTATCGTATTGCTCCCAAAAAAAGAAACAAAAAAATCTGTTCGGATGACATTAATTTATATCCTTCTTAAGTTTTCTTTCTGGAAGAAGCGGAAGTGGAAGTGATCTAATGTGTGAAATGTATTTATGATTTCTCCAAGTGTTTGAACATGGCACTTTATGAATAGTGTGTATTATAAATATTATAATACACACTATTATGTTATAAATGTGTGGTACAGTGTTACAATATCAGGGTAGAAATAGATATTTGGTAGGTATAGTTATATAATATGTATCATATTTATTTTTAGCACTACTCTAGCTTTTATGACTCTTTGCAATAAGAAAGCCTTTTCTTTATTGATTCCCACATCTTCTACTTAGATGATCAGCAGGTGAGGGTGCTGACCTGCCTGGGACACGTAGTTTTAGCCGTAGTGTTTTATTATGATGATATGTATGTAGTCATCAAATGTAAATCAGTAATAGCTGGTGGCAGCAGTCTGCCATGAAAAGTAGCATTAAGCCATTTAGCCAGGACGAGAAGAGTGTAGTGTGATACAGTGTTGATGTCAAATGAGGTCAGTGAATTAGGAAATGCATTTAATGTATTTAATAAGTTAGATAGACTAAACACAATGCACTGAGACTTTAACATTTTTAATGAAAGTACATTACATTAGCTGCTTTTCAATTTCTCATAACTATTTGAAATCATATCAAATCATATATAAATGACATTTTATGGAAGGTGACATTCATTTGTTCTGTAGGTGCTATTTCAATTAATTTCCAGTTAATGGAAATGGAAATTTCATGCTGTAATAAGGCCTTTCAAGGGCTACAAAGCTGAATAAAATGATCTGGACTCAGAGAGAAAGGCACATTTGCCAAACAGTCAACCTGCAGTCTGGTGACATCGTTTCCTGCCATTTGGCCGGTGAATAGTTTCAGCACTAGGCATGAAGTCACTGTCCTGTCCTCAGCGATGGCACCGGTGAGCTCATCGGGTTGGCAGAGGGCACAGGCCCCAGCTCCATGGCTTCCTCCAGTGGCTTTGACCTTGCTTTCGTTGGCTGTGCAACACTTTGAGTTACAGTTTTATTTTACAACCTTTATTAATGTCTAACCTTAATGTCTAACCATTTTCTGTATAGGCTGAACAACCATCACCTGCTCCATCATCACTCTTAATGTCTTTTGGGGATGCTGTAATGGTGCTTTTGTTTTAACAGCTCTGACTAGACTGTTACACAAGTTGTGAATCACAGTAGTTATTTTTTCCACTTTTCTCAATAACACTTTTGTTCCTTATAAATGGGTATCCTCCCAGTGGCTGACATTGTGTTTCTGAAGCAGTTAATGGCAATTAAAGTCATGTGAATGTGTCCCTCAATTCCCAAATTACTGAGATTCAGCAACATGTGTTTGCTTTAAGTTAGTGTTTGCTTGTCTAAATGTTTGTTCTCAGAGTGACTTGACCTGAAATCCTGTGTTCTAGAGTACAGAATAATAATATGTCCATCTTTTTTTCAAGGTAATGCCGAGCCAAATAACCAATCCTGGAGATGCCGAAGAGAAGAGATATTCTTGCCATCGTTTTGATTGTGTTACCCTGGACTCTGCTCATCACTGTTTGGCACCAAAGCTCTATAGCTCCGCTCCTCGCCATCCGCAAGGGTACGCACTGCACTGCACTCCACTGGCAATATCAAACCTGAAGTGGGTCCTCAAACCTAACACTGCACTTAAACAACAGGCCGTTCATTTAGAGGCACTCACTAACCATGACCATCAGCTTCATCAGAGCTCAATAACACTTGTCCAGTCATTGTAAACCTCATCAGTGTGGACTGTTTATGTGCATGAAGACTTAGAAGCTACTATCTCACATACACACTCATACATCTAGGAGTTATTTTTATATTGTATATTCAGTCTGTCAGTTGAATAGAATGCATTGTTCAGCTGTTTCTAATCTGCATTATTTTTTCTTATGTTGAAATAACGTGTGCAGTACAGCATGTTATGAAACAATATCCTTTCACAGCATTCACAACCTATCCACTCACATGCCAAGGCCCATCAATCCATATTTTCTTCTTGGTGTGACACTCCACCACACACATACACACAGCATACAATATACAATAGCAGATCGATCACTTCTTCAACCCTTCAATTAAGATTTAAATTGTTGCCCAATTCTACTCATTCATTTTCAGTGGAAATGAATTTCAGAGTTTGTTTAATCAGCAATTTAACAAAATAATGTCTGCTCGATAAGCTTCATGGAATATCTTGCCTCCATGTGTAATATCAGCTGTACGCCAGCCTCAGTCATTAATACACATACTCATGAGCCTCCTAATCATCCCCCAGAGACCACAAACCAACAGCGTAAAATGTCAAGTATGCTGCAGAGTAAACAAACCCAAATTAGAACGACAGCAAATCAATAGCGCTCTTTGCCCTCTTCTTATAATGCCACTGTGGCACATATACAGGTTAATAAAACAGGTTTACACAAATGACCCAAGGCAGTTTGGAGTAAACCATAGTGACAAATTATATTTAATCATTTGTTTATTTGCACACCTAAAATTGTGTCTTGGTTGACAATGATAGAAAAGAATGCCAAAAGAAATTTTTTCTGATAATATTTTTTTCCCTCACCAAATTCCCTTTTATACAAAAGGTGATGACAATTAAATGCATACAGTGATTTTTTATATCTTTTGTGCTATCTGACCCACCTCTACACAGAGGCTTCCTGTTGTCTGCTCTTAAAAGAGAAGCTAGAGGTTTTTTGGCAGCGTGTTCGCTGGCAGCCTCAGTTGAACATCTGGCCATCAGCAGATTGTGGTAATCTATGTGCCACAGGAAAATCCTCCTTATGTTGAAGGTGACAAAGATTCCCATTAGCTGTTGCACAATGAAAATAAATGAACAACCTTAATGATTCTATAATCATATTCTATCCATCATGACCAAACTATTGGGGCCAAAATATCTGTGCCTCTACCACTGGAGTCAACTCAGTGTGTGTCTAGCTGACTGACTCAGCATGAGTCTCGAGTAAACCGTCAATTTTTTCCTCATACATCATTCAAAATTATAATTACCTTCTTACAGAAGAAAGAAACAAGAAAAAATCAGGGTGCTATTAGCATGGCGTTCATTATTGTAGGAGCTTTGATTATTAATTCTGTGTAGTGACAGTCAAAGGTTGAATAACTGGAGAATTTCACCTTAACATTCACTGCTGGACCCTATGTGCCACTTTAAATTAGCATCTTTTAAGCTGGACAAAAAAAGCGACACCCAATATAACCTCTTAATTGCTAAAGGTCATGAAACACACTGACTTGCAAAGACAAGGTCTTGCTAGAAAGAAAACACCTATGAAGGTTTCTTGGGAAAATTTTAAAACACTTTATGTGTTGTCTACCCAAAACAAAAGTCTTTGTTAGTGTCTGAGGACCATCTGGGGCTTTTTGTCTGTACAGGTCATTTGAGCCATTGAGGATACAGAAAAAGCACCAAACAAATAGCAGATCTCCAAAAAGACAGCTCATTTATCCCACCTTGGTATAGTTTACCAATCCCAGCTGAAATCCTGATAACTAAGCAGTTTACTACTTTTTAATTTGTTTTTGGATTTCCAGACTCCACATAACCAGTATGCATAAAAGTGTAGTAACCACCAACACAAACGTGTACATTTAAGTAGAGTTGAATAACCAAATAATCACATTAAAATGTTCAACCCTTTCCTATGGCATCATTTAGGAGGCAAAATATCTTGGCAGTGGTATAACCTGTTTCTGATTGTGTTCAGTCCATGCTAACAACCAAATTGAGTTCCAACAAGTTGCTATTTGATAACAGTACCAATCAAACTGCAAGACCCAGCTGACAGTAATAACAATTTTAGTCACGTTTAGGGATCTCTGGGGCAAAAATATATTTCTAAAACATTTAAATGTGAACACTAGGACTTCCTCATTTAAAGATTACTTACGCGTAGTAAGCTAAGGAAATAGCGGGTCCAGGCAAAGGAAAAGGGAGTCTGTGGTGGAGTCTGAACATAAAAAGAAGGCATGTCAACTGGATCCACATTCCGACATTTTATTTTCTGTATAAAAAAATAAGCCCAAAGGCAACGCTGGGGGAATAGCAGGACTCATCTCTCACCTCTCTTTCCTTGCGCTGTCTCTCTGTCCATCAGCTGTGTTATCCTCTCACGGTGCCTGCTTTCACTTTTTGCAGCCTGTCACCACCTAGTAAAAGAGATCTTTATCATTCCAGAGAGGCTTGCAGTTCGCCAACACCGGCTCTCAGGTACACTTTACCCCCATTGGGTTTAAGTCACCTG